>VKKT01004336.1:90235-110667 GCA_008038995.1 Haliotis laevigata | reverse complement strand
ATGTCAGGTTGTTGACGGCCACAGCTGGCATCATGTCAGGTTGTTGACGGCCACAGCTGGCAAGCCTGTCACAATCACATCAACACCAGGCAACCCAGAGACTAAAATAATGAACGCACCCTCAGTGTGTCAGTCACTGTACCAAGTCAGACCCGACCTGACCACCTGATCCAGTCTCCAGCATGGGGTGCAGGGTGTCTGTCCTTCCCCTAAATCCTGCCAGGATCCATCATCCAACAAACCCACACCAATATTTTGTCTCACCATGGGCCAAAACATATCATAAAAGCGGGGACAGTGGGACACATTAACACATCAACTGTCAAAACCAGGTAACAAGCTGACCTGTCAATGGCTTTCCGGTCAGTCACAAGACTGACCATCTGCCATTGAAGCAACAGCCTACATATCATTTATCAACATAGTTTACCATGAACAGTTTTCTCGTACTTCAAGTTTTCGAGATGAAATACATGTAAATAAGGAAGCTAAACCTTTCAATTTAGATGATTTCCCTGTACGCCTTGTTGACATTTCGTTTTGTGACTGATGTCCATCCCCACGGTAACATCCTTTTGTTAACCAAAAATCTGATACGTCAGTGGTAAAAACAGTTCAGTTGACGTCATCAAGGGTGAGGAGATACATGCTGGTTTAGAAGGAAAAATAACCTGTCAGGCATAAGGAACCAAATACACAAAGTTGATTTGGCAAAGAAATTACTGACGTTAAACTAAAACAGTGCCCAAACACTGCAAACTTAAGTTCCAAAATACAACTATGATAATATGATGTAATAGTGAGAGAGTGAGTGAGTATGGTTTTACGTAGCTTTTAGCAATATTCCAGCAAGATCACGGCGAGGCACACAAGAAATGAGCTTCACACAAATCCGGGGAATCAAACCCGGGTCTTCAGCGCGACGAGCGGACGCTAACCATTAAGCTACCCCACCGCGCTTATGATGTAATAAGTAACTGTACACACGTAAAGTTCAATACACAATGTTTGATTCTCCAAGTAAATAATGCATCTTTCAATTCATATTCACGAACACGTTTCATCTGCTTTCAGAACGCGATTAACAATGTTGTTTAGAAGTATGATACGTGATATATTTTAATATGAGCTGTACTCAATAACTGTTCAACTATCGGGGGCTCATAAAACACTTTTGTTTAACCGTAGACAGCGCCCACGCAAAACCACAGCTTGGTGAAAGTCAACGTCTGGGCGTTGTGGGGACGCTGCAAACAGGAATGGCGCAAAACGAAGTTGTCAGATATTTTGATGTTCATCGCAAAACAGCAGGAAAACACCAACGACCTGGTCGTCCATGCGTGAAGTCACGTCATCAAGACAGCCATCTTTGGTAAGTGCATCGCCGTAATCGATACCGAACTGTACCACTGACAACCCCGGCAATTCCTGTGTTCCTGTTGAGAACCGTACGAAATCGGTTGAGCGAGCAAAAGGTCCGGCACCGACGTCCTCCGGTGCACCCACTTTAGCGTCTTCGTCACCGTCAGGAACCAATAGCTTGGTGTAGACAGCATGAGGTTGGACAAGACTGGGACTATAATATACTGTGACAGTCTATAAATTAGTCTTTATATAATCTGGACATGACATCTCTAATGATCGAGCAAGGGTCTACAGGCGTCTAGGAAAACGTTTTAGCAACGCTGAACGTTTGAAGGTGGAAGTAGAATGACGAGAGAACACAACGCACCATTGTTAATTGCAAGTTTTAACTGTTTAAGCTTCCGTCAGCGACGTCATTCGAGATCATGTTCTACCCTTTGTGTAAATGCAACGACGTCACATTTTAACAGGATAATGCCGCCCACATGTTGCACGAGTTGTAAAAGATACAGTCAACACCACATTGTCGTACTGCCAAGGCCAGCTTTTCTTCCATACAAGTCGCCCATTGAACCCGCCTGGGATGAGATACAACGACGCCGATGACAGGACCGGGTTTCTGGGTTTTGTCAACAATATCACATTGATATTTATGATCTTGATGTTGATGTCAACTGATGTTGATATTTACAATAACAGTCACTTTATATGAAGCACAGTTACCATTTTTGCTTGTTTCATTAAGCCACCGTGAAACATGGGTGTGTACTTATTTTTGTCCGGCATTGTATTTGTAGAAGCTGAATGACAGATGACAACTACTGGGAATTTACATTGCCAACTAGCATTGATGGAAAGGTGGCGTATCCAAAACATCACCTTCCCTACCGTCCCATTTTCCAGACGCCTTTGGTGTAAACCTCCGCCAATCCCTCCCTGTGTTTGCACTAACACTGAAAGCTTTTTTTGCAAAACCTTAAACCCGCCTCTTTGGAAACTCCAGACTTGGTGAAATACTGCAATTCCCAAAGGCATTGACTGAATTCGGATTCCCCAAATGACCGTGATTTGACACATGGCAGATAGACTGACATTGCCTCATTTCTTAACAATTACTCCCGTGACACGTTTGACCATTCAGTTCTATAATGAACGGTAATGGTACTTGACATCACCCTGTAACAACGCACAGGATCCCAACTGAAAGGTCATGATGTTGTAGGTGCAGATGTTAAATCGTTTCCTGCTTATTAAATTCCCTTAAGTTGGCATGTTGAGTTGGCAGCTTGCACCCTATCATGCAGTCGCTTATGATATGAACTAAACACCTGCAAGATCCTCCCATTAGGGTCGGACTGAACTAGCACAGATCTTCCATCCACCTCCCAATGAAACATTTCTTTCATGCTCTTGCAAATACCCCCCTTCCTCGTGGAGAAACCTCATGGTGTATCTTGTACA
Source organism: Haliotis laevigata (assembly GCA_008038995.1). Lineage (NCBI taxonomy): Eukaryota > Metazoa > Mollusca > Gastropoda > Lepetellida > Haliotidae > Haliotis > Haliotis laevigata. Next base: position 107,841 of record VKKT01004336.1, on the reverse strand, counting down.
GCATATTTGGGGTCATGGGAAGTATGTACCCTCTGATATGGAGGCCGTTTGTGACTCATGCTAGCTACGATAGAAAATTTACTTACGTCGATCATATATAAGTATCAAATTAAACCAAGTGACCATGAAACATACCTGCCACCTCTTACGCCTTTGGCTTGAGACTCACGCTTTTATCACCCACGTCATGCTCTCACGACAAGACTGATAAAATCCTACCCCAAACTTATTCAACATTTTGACCACTTAAAATCAGAATAATAGGTCTGAATACTTTTCAGTGACTTTCTGGGAAGGGAATTTGAAAATATGCGTTGACTTAAGGAGCCTTGGATCCCGGCATCTCTCTTTGAGATGGAAGCTATGGTGGAAATATTATAGAAATGGTTACACAATTGGTAGCGTTTGGAAAGGACAAAACTGCATGGAAATGGGGAAAAACTCTGAAATTATGTTAAAATTCCAGTTCATGTATATACAAATTGCCATAGACCATTCTGTGGTTATTTCAATCAGGGTGAAACATAGAACATGGTCGCCTATACCAATATCCTGTATATTCAGTTACAGAAATTTGTTATTAATAATGTTTAGTTTTGTATTTCTGGCAGCGACAGAAGTGTATCCATTTTCAAGACATGACAAAAATAGATCAAACATAGAACATTTTCTAAACGAAAAAAAAAAATAATAATAACCACTTATTTGTGTTTGGAACTTTATATATGAGTTATGCCTTCAGATACAACTGGTCTGGCATTTCCTGTTCTCGTGCAGAGCAGTGCTGTGATAGAGACAGCTGCGGCCGATTGGCTAATAAGCTTCTTATTACTTCAACTAGTTGTGGGAACGTAATTTCTCCACTACTTATCAGCACGTGGAAGGAGGCGGGCTGGAGTTTCCCGGTCCATTGGCCTTTCCAGCTCGCCGTGCAGTGGCCGTTTCTTTAGGTCTTATTTAAATATGTGTTTCTCATTATGGTAATGAGTGTTGGGTAATATTTCACTTCACGGCGTGCTGCTTGCTCCAACTGTCTTGTAAATGTCACCCGAACCGAGATAATTGTGCATCCCTCTTTGGCACGGTATCACGTGGTAATGCATTACTCGCATCAAAACATCAACCACCGAAAACTCGAAATGGGTTTCAAATGTATATAAATAACGCAGTCGTGTATCGTGTACCTGGTCTATATTTTTGCCAAAAAGACATCATATCCACTACACAACACCCAAGTCGCCATTACAATTGTTTTAATGTCACTTCTGAATATTTACTTCGGAAAAACTAGAATGACTTCAAGGGCTGTTTAGACTGACGCTACATAACGCGTGACCTTGACCTCAAACAATTACCGTCAGGCAGATGTCAATGGATGACATCAAACAATATTTACTCATTCAAGACTGCCATGAAATAATGGAATAACTTTCCAAAACTTTAGCTACAAACTCTGTTATATATAGGACAGTCCTCTCGTGTTACCGTGGATGAAAACAAGCCAAACGTCATATTCAGTGATATATTCGAATGAATTGAATGGATTATTGTAACAAGTAATACATCACAATTTGTGTGGAATATCTTGATGTTTTGAGTGCGTCACACTTGTAAAATGCATTTCCGCACGTCCATTAATTCTTTCCTTTTGTTGGCTATTTATTCAAATGCATGATATATTGTACCCTTTTACTTCCTTCCCAAGAGGACGTTTACGGTGTTGCAGAAATATCAAATGTCCCATGTAGTAATAATAACAATACTTCTGAATTCTGATACACGGATTACATGATAGCCATGAAATTATTTAATTCCTTCAAAACCGCCCACGTGTTGATAACAAAATTCTATCCAACACCCAACGTGCTAAAACGAACTCCCTTCAGAGTTATTTCCCTTTAGCCGAACGTTACGCTCTCATACCGCCTAGATCAGTGATCACGCAGCTCGAGAGCGCGTTGTCCCTCGAGAGCGCGTGTCTCTCGTCCGCCGCTAACATATTGACAGCTATATGCGATGTAAAAGTCCCTAGACCCGTGCAGTATGTGTAATACAGCACAAATGGTTTCTCATTAGTAGATATTGCAGTTTTGACGCGATTGCGATAATAAAAGATGCACATGTCTGTTGGCGTGTAGCATCTCGCCATTACAAGCTCGACAGGCAAGCACTAGCTCCTCGGTCGCACACTCGCCTCTGACAGGTTTTAATAAAATAGCACAGGAATATCGGTACTCAGATACTGCCATTTGCATTTGTGATCCCGGGAGAGGAAGGGCACTTCGGAACATGGTTTTCTGCTTGTACTATCGGATTTTATCATCAAACGTACGACAGTCGAAACAAGTCGACTGGCAAATGCAATCAAATGGGACCCGCTCCAAGCAGCAGCGTTGATGATGGGCTGTCTTCATCAAGTCGTTGGCTAAGCGTAGCTTGAAGTGCAGAATGTTTTGATGGCTGAATATCGAAATGGTTTAAAAGACTGAAAAAAACAAATTACGATATTTACTGCTTGAACGAGTGGCGTATATTACAAGATTCATCGGAACGTCAATTTTAGCACTGTTCTTTGAGCGTTTTTGAGGAGACATATCGAAGCAGAATAAAACCCAAGTAACGTGAAACAAGTCCCTCTGAACCGACAAGTTGAGGACTTTTTAGAACAGTCATATATTTACGTAGTTTAACAGGTTTGCACTCTTGTTACCTTAATAGATCTAGATATGTTTCCATACTTCTACATTTTTAATGTACCCTTCAGTAGTCGGTGTGAGCGAGTCAGGAATAACGGTGCTTCGGGGCGCAGTCGCACAAATCGTAGGCGTTCAACCATTTGCAGACAGGCCAAAGATCATGGGTGCAAATATGTGTATCCTGTCGCGACTAAGGTAGACAACTATGCTGTGTACATGGATATATTGATAGTTCAGATTGTGGCTTGACACAGGAATCTGTTGATATCATGAATGTTTGAATTATGTACATGAATATCTGTCAGCCTTGAGGACATGTTTATCTGTCAGCCTTCAGGACGTGTATATCTGTCAGCCTTCAGGACATGTATATCTGTTAGCCTTTGGGACATGTTTATCTGTCAACCTTCACGATACAATGCACGCACAAAATGATATTCAGGTTGAACCATTTATAAGATAGCAGTCGCGGAACAAGACAGTTTTTTCATGTTTAAGCCCGATAGGTTGCAAAGCTTTATATTTCGATAGTTTTGAGGGCTTGCCCAACCTTTTTAGCAACAATCATGTATAAGCCCGGGCTTTCTTTTATAATGATAGCTACGCCCCTGGGTAGAGAGGTGAAGTCGTATATTCTGCTCTCATAATAAATGAGTCAATGTGTACTGACGTTCGTGGTCAAATCGGACTGGCGGGATAATTGTGTGACGTCACTACAACAACCCCGGAATATTCTGGTCTGAGTTTGTTGTGTTGATGTTCGATATTCAACAGTCTGTAAATGATCAAGTCTGGGCTAGACAACCCAGTGATTGACCTCACGAACATTGATCTACGCATCTGGGATACGGTGACATGCATTCAACCAAGTCAGCGATCCTGACCATCCAATCCCGTTACGACGGAAGTGAGTTACTAAAAGTTTGACCTGGATTATCATACTACCAATCAAAGGTTTAGACTCACTAGTGTAAATGTAACCACTAACTTCAGTCAACTGTTCTAAATCAGATTTTGCAAAATAGTCCATACTGTTTAAAGGTACTGTTTACACATGGACTGATGTATTGTAAAACCAAGTCGTAACGTTGACAGAATTCTTGTAATGAGTTCAAGAAATGATGAAAGACAGTGAAAATTGTCGAATTCTTAACGCAACTTTTCATCAAACGCAGCTGTTCACATGTCCGATGTTTGCACATGCTTTTCAGCAATTTGATGCATGGTCTCCGTGCAATTCATCTGCATAAGGTTTGCAGATGGTTCCCCTAAGTTAGTGGCGAAATTCATCTTCGATGTAAACATATATGCATACATAAGTGAGTCTAAACTTTTGATGGGTAGTATACAAGTGCTTGTTTGTATGTATGACGTTCAGCGTGAAGAATCACGCGTGCAATTTCATTCCACGTGCACTCTAAGCATTTTGATGGTACTGAACAGGCCGCTGATGACGCCATGTGTAATGACTTAACGGAAGAGATTTAAACGGAACCAAGTGAACAGTATGTCCGTTATAGAACGGCGCGCCATCTTCATTTGGGAGGAGAGCGAGTCAAATGAAAAGTTTCGTCAATCGTCAGAAAACCATGGCAAAGAGTTTGCTGCTGTCAAACCGGGAATCTTCATAGGATCAAAATCAGATTCGAACCTACGACCACTGTTAGCAGCGATAACTGGGGGTAATTGATGTCCTGATGCAGTACCCCGACTGTGAAGCCGTTACAAGTAACATCACAAACGACATTAAATATCGACAACAGGACCTCCTAGTACAAAACACAAAAGCCCTATTACCACTTAAAAGTAGACAATATCTCCAACACTGACTCGGCGATGACGAGATGGTCGATGTGTGAACGCCGTCATAGAACTCATTTCAGCCACTTAGGTCGAATCGAATCGATACAAACATATTTGTGCGCGAAATATCGTGGACACCTAATGAAAGGCCTTCATTTCATACCCTGTATTTCGAACAAGGCTCCATAAAAATCAAACAGCATCGGCCACTGTTGACTTCATCAACGCATATTAAACAAGTCAGTCTTTCCCACAAACCGTTGGATTCCTTTGACAAAACCTGACCCATTGTTGGATCCGCTGATTGACTTGGTCTCCTGACTGGATACAACCCTACTTGCAGGAAATTAGGTTCACTCAAATGCAAATACCAGTTGATTTAGTCGACCGATACGCGTCCTGCACAAAGACGGGTTTGGAGTGTGTTTTGACACGCCGTTTCCAGAATAAATAGCTCGGCGGTCTGGCCCAATACGAAAGCTGTGCAAACGTGATTAGGGCGATATAAGGATTATATAATCATATCTATTGAGATTTGTAATGAACTGGTATTTATGTAGCCCCATCGACAACTTGGGCGAACGGGTGAGAGTATTTCTTCAGAAAACGTGCCCTCTTGCAATGTTTAGACATGTTACAAGACATGGTTTGGGTGGAATTAAAGAGTTCCAAATTCTCGTTTTTTGCGACGGTTTCAAGAAATCTTTGTTTTCAACTACGAGACCCATGATTGATTTGTTGAGGTAAATTGACCATGTCTGTCCAATAAACAAATCGGTTATCTATCCTTATAAAACAGCTCGACTTATGTCTGGATGAATATTTCCACATATCTGTTCTTCTCTGGCTTGTAAAATATTGCATTTCGTTTGGAGGAGTAGATCTAAAGTGATTTGTCAGGGTAGGTTGCACAATGTCGATGGCCTTCTCTGATTTGATTAGGTGAATTGGGGTTTTTAACGTAGCGCTCAGATCACTACATATACAGTATGAGTGAAATTCAAGAAATACAAGCCTTGTGTATGCGCACTGGCATGTGCGCACCTGTGAGACTGCTAGAAGCGCACGTAAAGTGACCCGGAGGTAATACACCCTTATTCGTTGAAATGTGCCTTATTATATCTCTACACTGCATAATCCAGTGCAATGTCCCGATATGTTGACTTATAAATCGAAGTGCTAGATGATACTCGGGTAATAAACAGCGGACTGGTTCGGGTACAAACGCCATGCTGGTACACCCTTCTCAGTGTGGGTAAATGTCGCGAAAAGCTGCAAAATTCATTGGTGATGCTACATTTACAATATTCACTCACTAACTCACACTGTACGATTAACCTGTACAGATGAAAGTCAGTTTTTTTTATTATATGCGTTACAACTGTTCTTGTTCCAATAAACACACGGTACCACAGCAGACATCGTCATCAAAGTCTACACGGCAACACCATGGACAGCATCACCTACACAGTCACTGTAGTTCTCATCGTGTGCACCGAATGGTCATCGAGGAGGTATCGAATGGTCACAATGGCTACTGACTATGGTTAATACTTGGCTGGGTGACTAGGTGGGCATGTCAGCTTTGGCTCCTCAGACAAAACACTACCATACGAATAGGCAGGGCACAGCGTTAAACAAACAGTCACCTTAGGAGGGAATACAGCTTTTTCAGAAAGGGGGCTGGGGGTGCACAGTTCATTTCCACCCGTTTTAACCAGAGTTTATGAATAAACTTTCAGGACAAAAGGGTGGGGTGGGGTGTGCGCACCCCTGCAAGCACACACACATACACGCACGCACACACACGCACGTACACACACGCACGCGCGCGCGCGCGCACACACACACACACACACACCTCGAACTGCCTATCACCCACTGCTGATTAGATCCCGGGTTGTCTAAAGCTGTTGCTGACGTCACCATCCTCGATTTCCCAAGCTCCACTACGACATCCACATCACATCAACTACCCACATTGCGCCTTCTACATCACACACACCGTGTGCTACGACAGGGTCTCACTGGCGATAACTGTGAATATCGTTTACTGTCCACGTCTTGACTGTTTCCCATACCCACATACATACTGACATTGCAGCCAGACCTGTACACCCCCACCCCAGCCTATCTCGATCAACACCTCTGTCCCCAGGGGAGAGAACCCAGCACCTCACCGCCAGCAGTAGGCTTTCTTCTGGATGTCACGGCTTCCAGGAACACTGAGGTCTAATTTCATTGTTTTCGCTGTAACATTCAATACAATTTAACGCCACAAGATCCGCGAGAGGAAACTTGGCTTTACCACCACGCCGTCTCTGGAGACATGGCGTTTACAAGACAAGCAACACATCCGGGGTAGAGCCTTCAAGCTGTACCCGCTGTGGAGAAGGCTTGTCACAAGGCCTGGCACATTACCATTAGATTCCTCAACCGTTAATCTAATAAGACAGCCGTGGAAAAATCATTCACCCTGATGAGAGTATTACGTGACCGCCAAACTTCGAAAACAATTTAAATTGATTGCGTTCGCTTGCGTCATTTTGCCGCTTAAGTTTCTGTGTTTGGAGAAAGTTCTTGTATTTCAAAACAGAATGCCAAGGGAATCGTCCGCGTGCACTTTCAAATTATTGGCAAATTAGGGAAATAGTCTTCAGTGTAAAATTTCAAATTTGGGAAAACCCCGTTATTATCTTAATAAAATACCGTTAGGAGATGCAGCGGAGCCGACAGCTGATTGGGTGGTGGAGAAAACAATGCACGACAACATATTTGGCGGCGTTTTAGCAGTGATTAACGGGCTTTGATCATACATGCAACGTTAACTCTGATGTTAGAGGCACTGCGTTTTGATTTACACGGATTGCATCCGACACGACAGCTCTTGTTTTTTCTTCTCCTTCTTCTGCGGCAGTTACTACTGCGGCTGTTGCAACTACCACCACTGCAGCAGCTGTGCCAATACGACTTTGTTAAACAACCTTTATCCTAAGTTGAATAAAATTCTGAGTTTGAAATGTTCAATTGACAAGGAAACATTATGAGGATTCGCAATCTTAATTTCACTTTATTTGACTTTTTTGTTTAAAGTGAAATTCAGCGGTACTTTTTCACTGCAAACAGACTATACCAGTATTGTATATACTTCGTTCATGAGCTGCTAATACTACACCACATAAAGCTGCTACTTGCTGTTGCTGAAATTGTTGCTGTTGCAGCTAGTATAGCTGACATTGTTGCTGTTGCTTCTTATACTACGGTTGTTGTTGGTTGTGCTGTTGCCTACGATATTTTGCTGTTGTTACTACAATTGTTTATATTTCTTCCATTGTTGTTTTTGCTACTATATTTGCTGTTGCTGCGTTTGTTACTACGAGTACTACTACTTCTGTTACTGATGCTACAAGACTTATAATTGCTGCTGCTGTTGCTACCACCGTTGTTGCTGTTGCTGTCACTAGCTTCTCTATTACTGCTATATTAACTTGCATACATGTATTGCCGTCAGGCCATGGACGATTCCCGTGTATCAATAGTTCAGTCATCTGTCAGTACATTCCCTGCGACCAACGCGAAGTCGTATTGTGGACACTGCGTACCATTCAGTTTGTGACGTTGTGGTCACCGATGTAAGGCCGTGTCAAACTTGCGTATTGCTGTGTTCCACAATTATAAAGCAGGTGTCTTTACGCTGGCCCAGGGCAGGGCAAGGTTACCTGTCCTGTCGCCAACACATTCACTTTGATGATCCCGGTCAGCCCAGGTGAGGGTTCATCAAACCAGTAGCGTCAGGTGCACGTGTTTTCAGTAGATCAGATCAGAGATGATTGTCTTTGATTAAGCTGTTATTTACTACTTCCATGTTGGAGTGATTAATAACCACTTTTCTCTGTTCATCGTGTCGACTGGTTCACCTTTAGTGTTTTGTAGTGGATGATGATATAAGCCCATAGAACGTATCTATTTATAAGCCCATAGAACGTATTTTATTTATTTAGTTAGTTATATTTTATTTATTTAGTTAGTTAGATTGATTTATTTATTGAACTAGTTAGTTAGTTATACAACGAAGTGTTGAGGAGATCCACAGTAGGGCCCCGTCAGTTCGCCGTCAGCTGGGATGCTGTCAGTAGGATGAAAGTATTGAAAGAAGTAATGCTACCAGTAAAACATTACCCACGTACTTTCTGATGATCACAGTCGATCATTGCTTTCCTGGATCTAAAGGAATATTGTAATTAAAGTTTGCTGAAGTCTGCTGATGGTGCTGGTGTTAAACGTAATACCTTTGTTGGGGGAGGTCATGGCACAGTACGTGGGTTACTGATCAGCGCCGCAGTGGCAGCCTGAAATAGGCTTTCCACCGACAGTACAGTAGAGTTCATTACGGCTCAAACCCAACTCACTCACTTAAAGCTTAAATGGAAGTAAAACAGTTTCATTTAAATATGAGAGTATGTTAGTCATCATTACACTCCGCATCAACAGCAAGGAGTGAGTGAGTGAGTTTAGTTTACGCCGCACTCAGCAATATTCCAGCTATATGGCGGCGGTCTGGATAAATAATCGAGTCTGGACCACACAAACCATTGATCAACAGCATAAGCCTCAATCTGTGCAATTGGGAACCGATGACATGTATCAACTCAGTCAGCGAGCCTGACCTCCCGATCCCGTTAGTCGCCTCTTACGACAAGCATGGGTTACTGAAGGCCCATTCTAACCCGGACCTTCACGGGTTTAGCACCAAGGAGAAACGCGTTGATAGTAGCATGGTATCTGCAGGAGGTATTGCAGTTATTGTAGCTCCATCACGACTCAAATCGCCCTCGCCCTCGTCCCTTGCTTCCTCCTCCTCCTCACCGCTACCCCAAACATCGTCATCACCACCACCTCCGTTACGACCGTCAACGTCATCACCATTTCAGCAACATATGCAACGTCACTTCAAGTGTTCAACTTCAAGGGTTGCAATCTGCACTGTTTACCTATCGAGGGAGAAGTGATATGTTTTATTCCCGAGTGAAATCAATCCCTTTGAACGTTGTCGCGCCTTAGAAACTAACCACTAAGATGTTACTTCAGTGTAAACGCCAATACCAGATAGTCAACTTGACCCAGACCACCATGTTTGATTTTTAATAGATCGTCGTGACACCAAGTAAAGCACTTCGGAACAAATCTTTACTTATTTCATTATTCAGGGAGCACCTCCATAGTGTTCCTGCACACACGTGACAGACAACACGTTCTTTGCCTGGCCAAGCCCGACATGAAAGCCCAGGCCAAAGGGGGTAGTGTACACTGGGGTGGAACAATCTGGGTCTAGTACGTACCTATAGGAAACCTAACCTGGTACTGTCCACTACATGGGGCGATATACACACACGATGATCACTGCTTCGACAACGTGTCGTAGTGTTCCTTTTTCTGCCGGAATAGTGCTGCACTGCGGCCGAGGATGACATGTACTTGTCGCAGGTTTAGACAATTTTGCCACTTCCGGAGACGCCTGTCCTCCACGCATGCTTCATAAGCAAACCACATGGGCGTCTTTGTCAAGAGAACGTCTCCTCAACTACAGATGGAAGTGTGTGGACTCCATTGCTAAGCCGTCGGTGGTGACCATGTCTATGCGCATGCGTCAGTGACAACTCGCAGCTTCCGTCCAGGTTCCTGTATGTGCTGTGACTGGCTGTAACACAAGCATAGGTCTGTACATAATCGCTAGTAGTGATGCACAGCATGAACAATGAAACACCGGCAACGATGACACAACTCACCGTTTCTGTTCAACCAGCCACTTGTCAGGCTAGTCTGTTCTTACGATAAGCATTGAGTACGCATCGGATCCATCGCCTGTCAATATTTAACGTGGCGTCGACATTATTTCAGCCGCATAACGACTTGGATCCATAGATGTGATTTACTCAAACATACATAAATGACAACCATAAACATTAGATGCAAACAAATTGAAAATATTCTGGCACTGGCAGCGTTTACTGTTCTGTGGAACACTTCTTTAAGGCCAGGTGAGATAGGGGAAGCTGAAACCGGACGCTGGGAAGTCGGTATTTCAGTCCAAAGATGACAACTAAACCAGGAGTGGCGTGAACTCTGACGTTTTTCTTTTGTTTTCTCGACACTACGTAGAGATAGTTTTGGTATATGTTCTCTGTTTACCCAGTCGGCGAGCTAGTTTATCCACCTGCCGCCATACGTCACTAGAGTCAAGGTTTAGACAAAAGTCAACAAAATTATAATTAGACTGCGATTCATTACCGTTACCGTGTTGACGATGCTGTGGGATGATGCCTGTCGCGGACGGCTGAATAAGCATCGCCAGATTCGTTATTATGAATTGCTTTCCTAGTAAATGTTGATTCATCGCTCGAAAAGACGGAAATATAGATCTCAATGTCGGGATAGAAGGTAGCGTTCAATCCCGGCTTGAGAAATTAGCTTTTTTAGAGGAGAATTATGTTTATTCAATAATGGTGGACGAAACAGTCTATATTTCTTGTGGTATGTATGGTAAAAATAGTCCGAGCACCTTGCAGGCTGAACGTTCATGTGGGTACATTACTGTAACTCTACCGTTGGTAGCTCAGTTGTTTGATATGAGGCGTCGCTCTGTGCAGAGCTGTTTCCTTTGGGTATACCAGAGACCTATGAATAGATGGTTCGAATCTCGATTTGCCCCAAATGTTATGTTTGTCAGCTGCGTACCCGTACTCATAGATTTCACCAAAGCGGTGAACGTCTGAGTGCTGTATCACCGGGGATGTTCCTCTCACACTGAGATGAAGCCACGTGAATACTGTACACTACGGCGTCGAACCCGACCCACTCACTCACTCACAGTAACTGTATACACGAACCTGGAAGTAGAGATGAAACCTTGAATGTGAGAACATCATGAATAGCACTGCAGCTGCTGTGTCGGCCAACCGCACATAACGTGTGTGTTCGATTCCTCTCATAGATACAATTAGTCACTCACTCTAACCCGTCACACACACACATTCACACGCCCCCACGCACGCATGCGCGCGCATACAAATAAAACATAAAATAAAAAGGTAAAAAAATCCCATTGGCGGTCATTGACCATATGTTTGAAAATCTTAAACCTAATTTCGCCTTGAAATTATGGTACGAAAAATAATAGTTGAATCATACACGTATGTATGATTTCCATCAGCTTGATGATGTCATAAGCACATATGTGTACAGGTGCATTTCTGAAACAACGACTCTTTGAAAATAACTTAAATAAAAAATTAAATCATGTGTCATACATAACGTTATCTTGAAGATCTCTTCTCACAGACTCTATGAATCAAATACATATATCCGCATTGTCACATCTGACATCACAGCTATGCAGATAGACTGTTGAGAGTTAGGTAATAAAAAGTCAGTTGTACAAACATATGTCGTACTCTAACGTTCGCATCTTTCAAGCGTACATAACGCATGTACGCCAAACGCATGTACGGTTTACAGTGACAAACGAGCCAACAAGATAACCGGGGATTTTAAACAAACTGTCATCTGACCCGCCACAAGTCTTCTCAGGGCATCCACGAACTAATAAATTTATATTTTTATATTTGTTTGATTTTCCATTAAAGCAATCTTATCGAGGGTCTCCCCCTCCCTCTGCCTCTCCTGAGGGTTTGTTTCATCAAGTGATTGCTGATAAACGTGATACGCTTGATAGGGAGAAGCTGCCCACTTCACTAGCTGCTCTGCTGAAACCTAATCTAAGAACGTGCGTAGTTCTAAAAGAAACAAATGTTTCTCCATCTACACCCATCCTCTCCTTCCCGGCGTAATTAATTAGGCGTGTTTCAATGGTCTACACGTGCGTGGAGCGACATCACACAGGATATTATAGTCACTTTCAGTACTCATCCGCTGTCTCACCCTGCAGGGCCCGGGAGTCTTACCCAACTTCCTGTGGACCTTGACATTAGATGGGTCGCTAGTCGTGGTTAAGCCAAGAAAAACACAATAACAAAAAAAACCCGAATAATTGAGTTATGAAACATCACCGCACGTTTTATCACCCAGAGTTGCGTGAGATCTCATTACCTTTTTATGAAACATTTACCGTATTTATTCCAGATACGTTGGAGTGAGTGAGTGAGTTTAGTTTTATGCTGCACACAGCAATATTCCAGCTATATGGCGGCGGTCTGTAAATAATCGGGTCTGGACCAGACAGWCCAGTGATCATCGCATGAGCATCGATCTGCGCAATTGGGAACCGATGACATGTGTCAACAAAGTCAGCGACCCTGACCACCCTATCCCAGTAGTCGCCTTTTACGACAAGCATGGGTTACTGAAGACCAATATTCTAACACGGGCCTTCACGGGTCAGATACATTGGATGTTTAATTGCTATATTATTTCGTTGCTGTACATATCAAATCAAACGTATCTGTTGGGGGTGGGGGATTAGCGTCATATAAATCATTGCAGTTAAGTTAAACATGTCTTGGCTTCAAACTTATTGGACGTTGGAACTAGTTGGACGACGACTGTCCTGAATCAGTCACCATGACATACTGTACTAGAGTGTGACATGAAACATGGGCCTTCCTGCTCAGCGAACGCTAAAAACATTAGGCTGACTGCCCCATGGCCTATTTTGGTTGGCAGAATTTTTCGGATAAATGGTTCGACAAATTAAGATCTGATGTACAATCAAATAAAGACTATGTATTGATTTTTCTATCAGGTTTGTTCTTTAAGGTTTACGAACTTCACGTGGGTCAACGAACTAAAAGGACCACTACGAACTTAATGTGGCACTACGAACGTAACGCGACTCTGCAAACGCGGATCTATGAACTAATACATAGGTCTGCGTACATAAGGTGAGTGGGTGAGTTTAGTTTTACGCCGCACTCAGCAATATTCCAGCTATATGGCGGCGGTCTGTAAATAATCGTGTCTGGACCAGACAAACCAGGGATCAACAGCATGAACATCGATCTACGCAATTGGGATACGATGACATGTGTCAACTCAGTCAGCGAGCCTGACCGCCCGATCCCATTAGTCCTACGTACAAACGACTGGTCAAGGCACTTATCACGGATCTACGAACTAAAACTAAACACCACCTGTCCGCCCATTGCGTTTGCGTTTTGGTAATGAACACTTAATTCCGTGTGAGCGTAGAGGTTTCTTAAATGCTCTCATGCATATCGTTAGAACTGACAACATAAACTGTGATGGAGTGGCAAGAATGTCACTATATCCGTTCACAAGTGAAATCGTACGAACAGAGAGCATTTAGAAAATTAATTGGCCTGCTAGGGTGTCTTTCCTCTGCTCTATCCTGTACTCATATATGAATAAAAAACGCAACCTGCTTGGTTTACGGTCCTGATAGGTCCTTTATTCTGTCCTGCCCTATACCAGAATGTCTTATCCCCGTGCCATGATGACTTCTCCTGAAAGCCACACCGTACACTCATGGAATAAAATGAACAAGCCAGGACCACATATTTCTGATCTGTACTGTACCTGAATGTCACACAGTACATAGACAAGAGAGCACTGACAAGGCAGAGTGACTTACCTTTGACATGGCCTGTACCGGGATGTCACAGCCCGAGGAATCCTCCCCAGTTTACCCAGGTGAGATGCAGGTGTGGGGGAAATGTCAGCATCCCCGGGGGAATGCTAGGCAGCACGTGCAGGGCGACGCTGCTGCCATTAACTGACGGTCCGTATTTCCATTTCTTTATAATTCCTCAAGAGGACGTGAAAATAAACTCAGAAATAAACACTGGATGAAAATAGATTAAACTAATATACACAAACAGCTGGAATTTCATCAGTCCACTGTATTACAACCGTTGATTATTTCTCATTTGCACCTTGCTGTCAGTAAGAGTGGGTGCGTCGAGGGGTGTGAATGGCAGAGTGAGAGAAAGGGGCGGCTAACATGGCACTGGGCGCGGGGATAGTGGGTAGCAATGGAGTAGTGGTGACAGTTTAGCAAGGGTTACCTGGTGTTTGAGTACAGGTCTTTGGATGAACAAAGAGTGAGAACGATACAGTTTTTCTGTCTTACTTTTGACTTTGAAGGTCTGCCACGAACCCCTTTGACGGAGGAGTACCCTCCCTCGATGACGGCTTGTTTATTCCACATGTACGGGCACCTGGGTGACAGGGACGTGCTGATTTCTAATGTTATGACAGAAATGAGAGATATTTCAGCTGTGTGACATATTTACTTGGCGTTGGGACCTATATGGTCCATCTTTACTGGCATGGGAGACAGTGTCCGGGAATAAAATATTCTCTATCTATTTCAAAAATAGAATCAATCGAAAATGAACGCCACTTATTTCATCTCGTGTCACAACAGACAACTCTAGTATTGATTTGAAAACGACAAACCTTTTAAAATGATTGTATTGTAAGACAGCACTTCCGATGAACAGAAACACTCAAAGCTTTCCAAATGTAAGTAACAGCACTTTAACACGTTCGCCCAGACTGTTGATTCATTGCATACGTGACAGCAATAAGATAACATCCGAATGTTGTTTTCATGAAGGTAGACTGTCCGATTGTAAAGGACATCTCTCAAACACATTCAAATTAGTCTCATTTGTAAATAGCAATATTCCCTACGGCAATATATAGCAATCTCTTTGAAGATGGTAAAATGGCTTAAAATGGCAGAGAAATGTCTTGTGCAATTATCCCCAACGCATGCAGTGTAGTTTCTACTTGTACAGTTGTGCAACAAACAGGATCTGTTTACCGTGCATCTATTGGAAGACTCCGACGAAGACGACAGTAATCCCGCGCTGCAGCTTTGCGGCGACGTCATGATCAACATGGACGCATCAATCATGCTGTGTCGTTTCATCTGATCTCTTAAGTGTCCTATCGCATGCTTATCAGGATATCGCCACACCCTACGAGCGCAATATTCCTGTTCAGGGCCATAAAGCGTTTCCCTTGCTTTGTACTAAGACGGTCCTTCTTACTGCATAAGATTTCGACACTGATATATCGTTTTGTTTGAGGCGAGTTATATTGGCACTCAGGCCAGGTGTTCACTGCGAAGGTACAAGTGGATGTCACTAGTAGGACTCGAGTATATGCTGTGGAAAGTCCTGCCGGTAGCACCACAAAACACTGTATTGAGTTAGACATACCCTGGAACTAAATGTGGGAGAACATTATGCAAGCTGGATCATGTCGAAACGTTTAGCAATTGTATAAAGGACAAATAATCCAAACTATGTATTGTTTAAATGTAACTTGGCATTAACTAATAAATACTGATATGGTTCAACGATATAATGACATTAAAGTATAATTTGGGAGTTACCTTCTGTTTGGAGCCATGTATTATACACTGATGTTTTCTGTAGACATTTTTGAGAAAGAAGACGTTTTTGATGTTACTGTCGACGCCACGTGGAAATATTGCAAAGTACATTAAGAAAACAAATTTCGAGTTATGTCCCTTTTAATGGCTACTGGTGGGACGGGGCAACAGTGCGGAGTATATAAGCCACAAACAGTTACTTGTTTTATTCCAATTTAAGCTAAAAAGCTATAAACAAAACAAACAAAAGATGATGTCAAATACAAACAAACAAAAAATAAAATAGTAATAAAGAAAGAAGTCAGACGAAACCTGGTTAGGTCAGGGTGTGCGGCAGTAGTTGTCATAACACTCGTTGTGTAGACGTGGCTTATTGTCACAATGCATTGAGACGCTGTTACAGGGATGTCACCAGGAACTGTAGTTCAGCTTACACCCGTGATCAACTCGTTATATGACAGGAATAATGCTGAACGCGGCGTAAAGCAACCCTCTCTCACTTGCGTCATTCCTCCTATATTTACAGTATATCTCCCACTTGACATTATTGCATTACTTAATATTTTAGGAACCAACTTCTCGCCAAACCTGGGTCACAACACTGTTGCTGCTACTGGTATTATTGGTGACTCGTGAGTGAGTGAGTGAGTCTTAAGTAGGTCCCCAATACTTGCTTGAATACTGGTAACCGCGGCGTAAACCAACATTCAGTCATTCACAACATGTCCTTATGGTAATGATAAAGGCTCGCTTTGTTCTGTATTGAAATACATACCAGGCCGTCCAACCCCCATAAGAAGCTACATAGACACATGACTATATATTTGAGTGAGCCTCCAGAATTTGGCATGATCCTCACAGACCCGAGTCGTGTAAGTGTCTGCCGACACAGTGTCCCTGCAGCACAGATGGCGACAGATTGGCTAATGTTGGGTCCCAAGATTGTAATCAGAAGACCTTTAAGTAGTTGTTGACTAATTGAAACTCGGTTGTTACGTGAACTGATTGACTTGCGTGAAACCCAATGAATACGAGACGATAGCAAAAGCACAAAACACATCATTTATATGTACATAGATTTCACACGCGTTAATTCGATAGTTTGGTTGCGGGTCGGTCTGATGTCCCATGTCAAATAAGCTGTACGTACATTTGCCTGTATGATTGAACGGGGTGCGCGGCGTCAACGAG
Source organism: Haliotis laevigata (assembly GCA_008038995.1). NCBI lineage: Eukaryota > Metazoa > Mollusca > Gastropoda > Lepetellida > Haliotidae > Haliotis > Haliotis laevigata. The sequence goes on along the minus strand of VKKT01004336.1, from coordinate 90,771 downwards.
GTGTCCATTTAAAGATGTGAATTCTGTAGTTTGTGTTTAAAGTGTTGTTGTGTATTTGTGTCTCCTGCAGAAAGTATTAAAAGACTTCTTGTGTTTTTCCATCTCCTGAACATTGTGTTTAAAGTGTTGAGAGCTCCTGTCTCCTGTCTACATTAACAGAAGTGCCAACAGTTCTACATTAACAGAAGTGCCAACAGTTCTACATTACCAGAAGTGCCAACGTGTCTAAATTAACAGAAGTGCCAACAGTTCTACATTAACAGAAGTGCCAACAGTTGTACATTAACAGAAGTGGCAACAGGTCTAAATTAACAGAAGTGCCAACAGTTGTATATTGACAGAAGTGCCAACAGCTCTACATTAACAGAAGTGCCAACAGTTGTATATTGACAGAAGTACCAACAGTTCTACATTAACAGAAGTGCCAATAGTTGTATAATGACAGAAGTGCCAACAAGTCTACATTAACAGAATTGCCAACAGTTGTATATTGACAGAAGTGCCAACAGCTCTACATTAACAGAAGTGCCAACAGT
>VKKT01004336.1:51870-67215 GCA_008038995.1 Haliotis laevigata | reverse complement strand
CCAGAGCTCGCAAGTAAACCCATTCGAGCAATAGAACAAGCCGTATACTCCTTTACAACCAGAGCTCGCAAGTAAACCCATTCGAGCAATAGAACAAGCCGTATACTCTTTACAACCAGAGCTCGCAAGTAAACCCATTCGAGCAATAGAACAAGCCGTATACTCTTTACAACCAGAGCTCGCAAGTAAACATGTTTGGTCCCAGTCACCCATCTTGATGTGCAGTGGACACTGTTGAAAACAAGTTCTAGTTAACGTTATAAGTGTGAAACTGTGTAGTTGGCATTTGCACATCGCCAGGTTTTATCAGATACATGTTCAAACATTATAAAAGATATGTTCTTTTCCAGCTGATATAACGATCATAATATGATTGTTGATTTCCGATTCGTTAAACTGGTTTTAATAGCTTTGCGATGACGTCTAGGAGAGATTATTGAAAATGACATCATCAGTTGAAAGTGGCAGCCATGTGCAGATTACTACGCCGTTGAATTGCAATATTCTTTTTGCAATTATCTTTAGTGAAATTATCTCAAAGGCATTTGTGACAGGAGTGATTTAGAAGATTGATTCGAAGCCCTCCATTGCAAAATGATCAGGTCGTGTTGACCCTAAGTTAGTCATTTGCGGCCATCTTGAAGCAAAGCACGGAACCTCCATCCCAAATGAGCTCTCGTGGTGTATTTGATCACAATCACGACATATTCACCAAACCTGTTTGATTACAGTTACAGCCATTTAAAACCGGAAATAACGTTGCTATTTCCGGAATCACCATTGTCGTGATTGGCTATTTGTCCAGTCCATGACTAACAGGTCATCTTTAAATCCTCAAAAGCGCATTGATTCATGTCGATCACGATGTGAAATGATTTTCAATGCAATTACAATTCTTTCACTTTCTTCGCGTCTTTCAGTTTATCTTTCGAGTTTGATTCATTAAAGCTTGAACAAGCTAGTTTCCAATCCCGAGCACGCACTAGCTGGGGATGATGAAATCGGGATTTCAGGGACTTCGTCGGTCTATTAATGAGTTAGTTTAGATCTCCCGATTCCGTCTCCGAAATCCAGAAAGAGTCAATTACATTTAGGCGGCACTTCGATTTCTGGCTGTGTCCAAACAGTTGTTGACACGTCGACAAGCTGCCGAAGGCCTAGAGTTAGCCCAACCTAGCTCAAGCCCCGCTTATCACACAGGTAAGTTGCACCTGTGTTTTCACAGGTGGCCTATAGTCATCAGGGTATTTACTTTAGGACGCGATAAAGAATTTAATTGGGCATTATGGAGGGTATGTATTTGTAGGTAAAATATTGAAGGTTCACATTCCCGGATAGCGGTATCCCTGTACCACCTAGCCTCGTTTTGAAGACCGGATAATTCCGGTTAAGGTATGCTTTGATGTCTGTGATGATTAATCGAGGGTGGTCAGGAGGGAGACATGAAGCAGAGCTAGTCGTACCCTTAATGTGGAAATAGCACATTTTAATGATTGTAGAAATGGGCTTCCTCGTTACCGGAGTGTGGGTTATCTCAATCAACATCGACCACTGCCAAGGAAAACACTTTGTTTGATCACTTGAAAGTACACACACACGTGAACATGTGATTTCATTTTGAAAGTATCACTTCTGAACGCGCGTTGCTGATGTTCCGGTGGTAAAAACAGACATGCTTGCAGTGAAGTGACGATGATTTGTTCGCCGCTGATGTTTGGTTTTCATTGCCTTGTAGTCAGGGAGTGAGTGATTTGAGTTTAGCGTCGTTTCCACAGTGCCTGTGACCTAATGCTGTTTAATTATGAATTTGATTTTAGCCGAATTGGGACAATGGGTTTGGTTCGGACACATACCAGTCATGAATGTAGTGAATCTGGAATTCCAACCCAGGAATTCTGGCTGTTAAGCGACGCAACATAACTTATTATTCAGAGCCAATAATATTACAAATGGAGAACTAGAAACAGTTAACCTTATAATTCTGGAGCCAAAAACAGAAATACATGGATTAAAGCTCCTTGATTAAATATACATCGGTGTGACGATGAAGATTTTACATTGTGTACCGAAGGATAAATTGTTTAATCTAACGGCTACAGCTTTAAATCTTTGAATGGCATTTAGAAGTGTAATGCATAAGAAAAGCAAGATTTATAGATGTCAACAGATTTGCTCATCAAACTTTTGGCTTCACACTGATCTATAGGTGAAATCACTATCAGACGAGGGTGTTCGTGAACGGACATCGGTCAATATAAAATGAGCTGCTCTTCGTAGAAGGAAAACAGACACCAAATAACTAGACACTGGTAAGATTGTGTGAGTTTGCTCACAGTACTCTCGAGTCTGGGGTATGTGATGGGGAAATGTCTAGTTAAGAGAAATATTACAGGTATCGGGTATAGTAAACAGATTATGTTTATTACTCGACGACTTTGTCTAAATGAATACGACCCTTTGTGATTCTCTCTGAGCGCGTCGAGTCTCTTTTCCGGTTTCCACACAAGGGTAGGTAACTCTTTTCACACTTCAGTTACAGTACGCATAGTAGAAATTTGATGCTAATAAGTCGGAAGTAAAATGCACCTGGACATTTTGAAAGAGACACGAGTTCGGGAAGCGTTTTCAAGTGTTTTGTAAAACAGTCGCCATTATTTAAGCATGGTCCATCATGTCTACAACAATTATGCTACCCTCAAACTCAAACTCAGTGGGAAGAAACTTTCTCATGATCACCGACTGGACACTGCTTCGCGTCACGGTGGGTTAGTCCAGTTGGTAAAGCGTTTGCACTTCACACCGAAGGCCCGGGCTCGATCCCCACATGTGCTGAGTTCGACCCCTCTCTCTCTCTCTCTCTCTCTCTCTCGCTCTCGCTCTCGCTCGATTCATTGCACGTTCATGGTGTCATTAAGCCACAAGTTGAACATTCATAATGCAGTTAAGACTTAAGAAGTTAACACTTATGATCCTCAGCACGCACATTGGAAGTAATGAGCTCGCCTGTCGTCACGACCGCCTCGCGCTTGTCTTTGTCCATGTTTTGTTACATATGAAGGAACAGTTGATAAATGGCTTGTTGTAATGGTTGGTTAACCGGGCCGCACACTGTCCATTAACCACGAAGGTAAGGACTTGAAAGAGAAATATTGCTGACTTTCTGTTGGGAAGCTTATATTTCTCAACATTTGGTGTTGAGTTACAAGTTCAGTCTGGACTAATATTCAAGTGCTTATTTAACCGCTACTTAAGGGGAAAAACTAACCTACCTCAATGGCTCTGGTTCAAAAAATGATTTAGCCAATGTGTTGAATGGGTTGTAAGGACTTAATGGACAAAAAAACCGTTTAAACGTATAAAACTATATATCTAATTTCAAAATAAAATACGATAAAGCACATTCACAAACATATGTAAACTTAATTTCAACTGAGTTTATTGCTTATCATTGCCACGTTTTTAGTTGGGAACGAACACATTCCTCATGTTTCTACTAGTTAAATGAATACGTCCTGTTTCCGTTTCACAGACATGTACTTTATAACCTTGGTTATTAAAAACAACCCATTTATATTAATTCTTTATTTCTATTAACAGAGGTTTAAACTGTTAACTGATTATGTAATAATAATCGCACTGCACATTGCTACATAAACATGGACTTTCAGCAGGAATTTCCCTGCACGATTCAACGGAACAACCGGTGAGGTCTGACTCGCAATAATGGCAAACCTCCACACAATGCGCACACTTGTAGTTTCATGAAATGCAAAACAAATGATGTTTCTCTGTGTAGATTTCTTGGTATATGTTGGGCGGATCCACGTGTTTACTATCGTCCATGTTGTGGTGTCGTGGGGGACATTACCAAGCCTGTGATACTGAATGGGAAGGGTGTCCGGACAAAAAAGGTATTTTTATAAATTAGGGGACCAGTGTGGTAGGGGGTACGGTGCTTCCCATTAAGACCAGCACGTGGGCACCACGCGGGGGACAATCACGTGTGTTATTACCTCTGTTGGGATCATTGTGAACCTTGCGGTTTTTTATCTGGATGTCTTGATCATATGGGAGTCGTTACTATGGTACCACGTGCACTGGGGAGTCCGTCTCCACCGCGGTGCATCTCAAGGATAACTGACTGACTGAGTTTGGTTTTACGCCGCTTTTAGCAATATTCCAGCAACATCAGGAATGGGCTTCACACATTGTACTCATGTGGGGATTCGAACCCGGGTCTTCGGCGTGACGAGCCAAAGCTTTAACCACTAGGCTACCCCACCGCCCTCTCAAGGATAAGAAACAACGTCACGGGTGTGAGTATTTACAGTTGCACAGACCTATACCGTTATACTATACCGTGCATGGTCTCTGAGTTATGTGGTATGCCGTAGTGGGCACTTATTATCAATAGTCACCCATTAGAACTAACGAAACAAAATAATTGAAAACACCCCTCCCCGTTTGTGAGCACACGCGCGCACACACACGCACGCCCCACCTTACCACTCCTTTTAACCTGACACCTAGCAACCCCGTTATCACAACGTATCAGCTACTGGGCATGATATAGCCTGGGTTATAACTGAGACAAGCATGACGTTACATATCAGGCCATGCTGTGTTATAGCGTAGTATTCCCACATGCAGTGTACTATACTGTGGTCCGCGGCTGGTCTCTGCGTGACTTTGATTGATACGAGTATATACTGAGCAGTGTAGATCCATCTAGGTCTATATGTTCCTTGACTGAAGTACAGGAATAGACATGTAGAGGACAAAGTGTAACTACAAAGAAATAGTCGTAATGACGATCAGTTCAAGTGTCTCTCTGCTGCAGGCGACAATTGTCGCCTGTCTCTCCAAACGTCAATAGCAGCTGTGACAGGATGTCATGTAGAACAGGAGGCAGTAAGTAAGGTAATAAAGAAATCCAAGTAATTGTCAGAGACAGGCCCCTTCATCTAGTCATTTCTTGCTTATTTCAATCTTGTGTCTGTTTGAAAAGGGGTTTGTGGGTTCAATGAGAGCATTTTCTGGTGTTTTCCAAGCCCCGCCACTCAACAAGTGTGACTCCCATACCATACTGCCCCAGCGTCCCACCCCAAGCTTAGCACACAATGTGGCAATCGCTTTCTCGCACCAGGACCGGGGATTGTATTGAGAAACATTCTTAAGTCTTTTCATTGGCGCTTTCAGCTTGATACAACCCTATATTATTATTTCTTTGTGCTTTGTCCCAACTTCGGAAGGGGCGTACGACAAGGTTTTGTGTGCTATTCGCTACAGTAAGAGGCAATATCAGCCTGGTCGTAAGCCCCTCTCGCGACAATAGGACTTCTTCTCGACCATCGGACCAGCAACCTTGGAGTGCTAGACCCCACTACTTCGCTCCACACTGTGTTTGTTACCAATTGTAGCAGATTTTTAAGATTCTTGGCCTTCGAACAGATCACCGAGCGATGTCAACAACGGCTTTTCTTACAGGCTCCGTCGAGTCTGAGAGACCTGAAGAAGACGCGGTGGCTATTGTCGCCCGTCCCGATGAGCTGGATGCAAGGAACAAAAGACTCCACTTCACCAGTGGGTGTTTACACAAGCCAGTACCCCGTGAAGCTCGGCGCGGCACGTTCACACATAAGACAGACTTATTTTGTTAATTTTTATTGACGGGCCTCACATGCAATTCTCTTGTGTAAGCTGGTCTCCTGAACATTGGTCATGACGCAACAAATACGCTATCCTGTCAAACAGATTACATTCCTCACCAACGAAAAAATGGTCTTTGAAATTTCCACCCTTTCCCGACATATAAACTTTACATATGTATCGGGATTCCGTTAAGTTTGACAATTTGTCGGGTGAGAATCTTTTTATTATATTTCGTGCCGCAGTCGTTATCTAGGAGATTAGGAGAGTGTAGAATCGCGGGTGTACAGGAGGTTGTGTTTTTTCAGTCGAAATGCAATACAGTCATCTCAGTTTTGTCCTTGTAATGGAGATTGTTCACTTCTCGCAGTTTTCCAAACCTATATCATAATGCGTCGTTCTGTGAAAACCTTGATGTGTGTTTATTTAAGAATTGAAGGAGGTGCAATGCGTAAAAAATAGACAATGCCATCATATCACTTCACACAGTTGAAATATACGACGCAAAAAGAGAAACTTAGACAATGAACAAGACAAGGATGTGGAGTTTTAACTTTTCAAATGGTTTGCCAACAAGTTCAAACCATAAGATAAAATGAATATCAGGCCTGTTTATACACTTGCCAACCAATCATTGCTACCTGGACGCGCGAAAACTTTAGCCTCCATAGCGATTTGAAAAGGTGATAATGCATTCCAGGAAATTATCTCCCTTGTCTGTCTGTTTACATTAACCAGGCTTTATAACCCTGTATCTCTGCTTGTCGTAAGACCTGACTGAAACGTCCCCTGTGTCCATACTTGCCGTAAGACCTGACTGAAACGTCTCCTGTATGTCTACTTGTCGTTAGACCTGACTGAAACGTCCCCTGTGTCCCTACTTGTCGTAAGACCGGACTGAAACGTCCCCCGTATCTCTACTTGCCGTAAGACCTGACTGAAACGTCCCCTGTGTCCCAACTTGTCGTAAGACCGGACTGAAACGTCCCCCGTATCTCTACTTGCCGTAAGACCTGACTGAAACGTCCCCTGTGTCCCAGCTTGTCGTAAGACCTGACTGAAACGTCATCCGTATCTCTACTTGTCGTAAGACCTGACTGAAACGTCCCTTCTCTCTCTACTTGTCGTAAGACCTGACTGAAACGTCTCTTCTTTCCCTGCTTGTCGTAAGACCTGACTGAAACGTCCCTCTTTTTCCTACTTGTCGTAAGACCTGACTGAAACGTTTCCTCTCTCCCTGCTTGTCGTAAGACCTGACTGAAACGTCTCCTGTATCTCTACTTGTCGTAAGACCTGACTGAAACGTCCCTTCTTTCCCTGCTTGTCGTAAGACCTGACTGAAACGTCCCTTTTTTCCTACTTATCGTAAGACCTGACTGAAACGTCCCCTGTGTCCCTGCTTGTCGTAAGACCTGACTGAAACTCCCCCTGTATCTCTGCTTGTCGTAAGACTGGATGGAGTATAGCTCAACCCTGGTAAACCTGGGATATAGCTGAAATAGTCTGCACTGTATAGGTGCCATAACCAAGTCCCCGGAGATTCCGTACCAGTGACATGGTGGCCGACAAGAGGATGTGCTTGTACTTCTCTACATAACGATCAACATATGATACTCTTAGCCTTTGTGTGCATAAATTTCACAACATCTCAGGTACAAGCGAGCATGCCCTTTATATTGAAACAAAACCGTCATACAACTATTGTGCCTTATTAAGTTATGACAGTTTCAACATTCAAGGTCTTTGTAGAGCTTTCAAAAACCATTTACAGTAAATGAGTGAACAGCACTTCCAAATTAAGCGTATCAATGACCCCCAAAACGTCTAATGTAAATCCATGTTCTCACTTCAACTGTTTGAAAGTGATTCACAAACTCATTCTTTTGATATAGTTTTGGGATTGGCATGTAATTGGGTGATTTGTGGGTGATTTGTGGGCCCCCTTCACCAGGACCAGTAGTTAACATACCGCCATGAGTTAGCTGCAGTATGAAAATACTACAAGACAAATAGTATGTAACGCATGTAAGCATAAACACATGAAGAGATGCACCAGTCGGTTTGTGGAAAGTACTGCATTTTGTTAGAGTTTTCGTACTTCCGGTTTCTATCGTGGATCTGTGTTTTCCGGTCACGTGTTGTAGTGTCACTTCCAGGTATTATCATAACCTACAGGCATATGCAAGGTCTGTTTTGAAAGAGAAGCTTTGTGTGCATCGATAACAAACCCCAAACAAAGTGACACTGTCATAATACACAAGTTGTCGTTCAAGGCGTTGAAATAGCCCATCTTCAAGATGACGCAGATCCGATTTTGTTAGTCTCCTGCTAAACACAATCAAATTAATCGCATAACTAGGGATCTGCCCAGATGAAAAGTTGCATGAATTAACGTTAATTATTTTAACGACCACGTATCCAATATTGTGAGTTTTTTAGACACATGAATTATGATGCTGTTCTACTAAAGTAGATTTCATAATCTCAGATTTCATTGATGGACCTTTTGAAGTTGGTGGTGAACATGAGCTCAAGATGATGAAAAGTCATTAGCTGCAACACCTAATCCTGAAGTCGTGTGGTCTTGCCCTTTTTCCCCTAACACGCTTTATCTTGTTTTAGTTTTATTGACAAAACGTGGTCACCAATAGGCCGAGTGCAGGCTCCATGCATCGCTTGTCCAGGAGAAACGGAGTAATCTGGAGTTACGTAAACGCAACGTCACTACGTGTCGCTGACCCCTTTCAAAACAATTTGTTTTCTCAAATTAGGGAAGTGGGCTATGGAGAGAAATATTTTCTTAATCCGACTAGGGAGCTTCGCAGCTTTTAAGGTATAGCGTTTTAGATTAATGGATCTAACAGTAGCTTCGCGTCACAAAGCAGAACTCTGTATTGCCCGCGGCAGTCCAGTCGCTGCAAGGAGAACGCCTCCTGTGGCGGGTGGGTGTTATGACATCAATGGCTGAAGCGCTACTTGCCTGTTGCATGAAATAACGTCACCCACTCGCGTCACGTCATCGGTACATTGTCAAAGACTTTAAGCTACCGTTTGTAAATATTGTACAAAGTGTGTCAGATCGTTCTTACTCAATCGTCCTCTTTCAGAATGACGTAACGTCGTTACACGATATTTATCGGTCATCATGAAAAGAAACTTGGGTGTTAAAATGCCTTTGTATTTATGACACGTGTAGCTTGTGTGGCAAATTAGCTCGTAATGCAGATACCAGAATGGACTTACGTAAATCGTCGTCATTATTATAGGTATATAATATTCTTGTCGTCCTTGGTATGTATATGAACAGATCCAAATTTCAAAACGACAAAGATTGATACAAATGAAAATTGTTAAACTATTGTGTCATCGCGTGGTTACAATATGTATCCTGATGGCGTTGACTGGTCTTCATTATATTAACCACAGATACATATCGGCACGACTCATCTGTAACATTGCTGACTGCAGAGTCTACCAACTTCTCTCACCCATCTTCCTTACATGTGCACCCTGCTCCACACAGTATGTAGAGGGGGAAGCCTATAATGCGTGCATACATTGTTTCTCGCTTGAGATACTATAGAATTACTGGTACATTCAAACCCAGTATATGTAACATACAGTCTGAACAGCAACGCTATCATGCAATATCACCAAGACTTGCCTACGGTGCTTCTAAGGGCAGGATTTCACATCATGGCAAACATTGCTTGACTTTTGCTGAATGCTATAAGCATGTATCGTTCAGCAGTGTTACCGATAACACTGATTGTGGGTCAAAATACAAAGCTTACGACCATACTGTTTGTTTTGTTTCTTGTTCACCACCGCAATTAACAATGAACCGCCACATGATAGCAGTCCCTGCAAAACTCTGATCACCCGACAAACCAGTGGTGTGAGCATTGTTCCTCTGCCAAGTCTCTGTCCGAGTGAGTTTAGCTTTACGCCGCTTTTAGCAATATTCCAGCAATTTCACGGCGGGGTACACTAGAAATGGGCTTCACACATTGTACCCATGTGGGGATTCGAACCCGAGTCTTCAGCGTGACGAGCGAACCACTAGGCTACCCCACCGCCCTAGAGATGGTTGAAGCATAAATGCCTATATATATACGTTCGTCAATTGCTTTCTGATTGTATAAGGAATAAAATTCTTTAAAATATCATCATCAGCTGATGAAAATGAAAACAGCTTGTGTGTTCTTGGCCACGATGGCATGTATTGAGGGGCACTGTTTGAACGATATGGATTTCTGTAGATGTAGGCGTTCAGAAAGAACTCAGATATCTTTCGAAGTCCTTGTGGATTGAAATCGATTCTGGCAACATTGATGACAGAGGGAAAGAGGGTTCCCTTTGTAATGATATCACTTACACCTTGAGAAAGATGTCAAGCCTTGTCGTGAAAGACAACGCCTGACATTTTCTCGTGGAGGTCTGTAATATCCTCAATGTTTTGAAGAAGCTGTCGTGTCGTCTGCGCACTGCTTCCCGCCAAAACAAACAACTGTCTACCACCCGACCGTACATAAAGCGAAGTCGGTGTTTTCAAGGTGTCCAGTTACCCGGAACCAGGCGCATGTCAACAACCGCTGACACTGTACACACAAAATGATGACGTAACACACAAACCGTCATAAAGGAAAAGAATGGATGTCTTGGGATTGCTTTCAGCCTTGGCCTGTATCAACTTTAAAGAGGATAGACACGAAATGATGGATGCGCATGGTGTGGTGGAACGTAACAGTTGGTGGAACAGCCTGCACCACCGTCTAATGAACGTACCGCCTGAACTGGCTCTGGTGTCGTTTTACGGCGGGGGTAATAAGGGTGTTTGGCCCAAGTGGACTCCTATTTGATCAGACACTAATACCCACCTGCTACGCCTCTCTAGGTGACATCTTGTTAGGGGTCATCGTTGCACCAGGTTTAAATAAACTCGTCAAGGTATTTACTGACAGTTTCCACTTTCACTATGGTCTCCAGACTGTCACCGCTAGACACAGGCTTAACTGTAGTACAACATATAGAGTTGATAGGTTGCAGCGTTGGAACAACAGTCTCCATACTAAGGTTGCTTGCGTTAGATTGACATAGGGGAAAATACTATTATGTACCATAAATATTATATGATGCTCTTATGTGGGTTTAATCGAAATACAAGTCTGAAGAATGTGACTGTGGTGGAATTACGACATTCTGTCTTAAAACACAATGGCTGTGTAGCTGAAATACATGACTCAGACATATATTTTACGTAATTCCCAGTAAGATACGGCTGTATATTTAGGTATGTCTTCACCAAGATTGGTTAATATTCATGCGCGAACGTGTTTTTCTTTTTGCTCTGGTAGGGATACTTCCACGTGCCTCACAAAGTATAAATATCTAACGTTTTGTATTCCGTTCTCGAGGGGATGTTAACAGAAGACCATTGATGGACTCGCTGCTCTTATGTTGTTTGTTGTTTAACGCTGCACTCGACAATATTCCTGTATAACGACAACGGACTGTACATCGAGTCTGGGCCAGACAATCTGGTGATTGACGTCACGATCCAACCAACTAGGATACAATGACATGCATCAAGCAAGTCCCCGAGCCAACTACCCGATACATTTACCCGTCTCATACGACATGCACAGACAGCTGACATCCTGTAGTTCTTCACTACTCTCGTGGAGGCCACGGTTGGCACAATAAGCAGGGGGTGACAGGGACGATGGTGCTACTGTCACGGATTCAACGTTCCCTTCTACTGTTACTACTGAGACTTCTCAGACATCCTTCTGAGCAAATTTGCTCTACATTTGAACATGTCCAAGAAACGAACATTCTGTATTTTGGATAACCTAAGGACAAGTTATGTTTCCTCGTCAGTAAGATTAAACTTGACACCTGGTGTCATTACTGATTCCTTCTTCATCCATATGCAAACCACTCCAGTTCCTACCTATTTGGCCCTTTTAAATACGACCCAATGGAATATAGTTTTTCTAGTGATGAAAATTGAGGCTCTTTATTCTCTGGCATTGACATTGTATGTTCAGTTCATGATGATCTCTCGTTCTCAAGAAGTATCTCACTGAATAAGAACACAACGTGTTAACACAATGAGATCATGTAGGTAGCGGGTGGACTGATAACCGACCTAGAATGAGCCTGTTTCTTGTTCAGTCGTTTACAATTTGACACACTGTAATAATTCATCCACCAATGCATCAGGGAGCCGAAAGGAATAACATAAAATTGGTAAAAACGTTGCCACGTAATAGAACCCAGTTCAGGGTCATTTAGTCTCAATTAGACTGGGTGCATATAAAGTGTCTAAACCGAGCGTTTACCCGGGATGTTTACAAACCACACAATTAGACCCGCAGTACTGGCTGGGTTTCATGGGTGCCGGACTCGTTGGCGGATCGACAAAATACCTCATTTCTGTTTGGTTAAGTGAAATATAAAGCTATTCAGGATACAACGCTAGTTTTTTACGTCGTTATTACCTTATGTGATTAACTGATGTGGGAGAAGGCAGTCATGCAAGTTGTTAACGCGCTGCTGTAATCACTGGGCCCTGTATGCCCGGGATGTGTGGCATTACATAAAGGAGGGGGGCTTTACGCAGGAGTAGGTTTTCCTGAAAACTATCGTACTAACTATCAGTTTTCAACAATTTTGTTAATAAAGTGTCGATAATGTTTATTAATTTGTGTGATTTGTGGCATCTTCACATAACATTGTTGTGTGGCCGTAGCATTTTTTTGTTTTATATACTTTTCGCATTTCTAGGCCCTCACACCTTGCGTTTCAGGAAACCACAAGTTCCAGGAGTTTTAGCCTGTAGGGAGTCCATGGTAGAATAGGTCTCAAGTACCTTTTTCTTGTCGTAGTGGTCAGGTGAAGTGGAGGGCAAGGTAAACAAACAACCGGGACGATTATGTGTAACCATACCTGAATATTGGTGTTCTTGAGTCAGTTATGTACAGGCGGTGCTCAAATAGTTGGAATGTTGCTAACTGTGGCGTAATACAACATTCATTTGCATTTGATGTTCCCCCCCCGTAGCGCGGATTGTACTTAGTCTACATATATTTGGTCAAAGATCAGTGTTTCAATTGGTCTTCAGTTATCCATAGCCAGGATAAAGGCTAAGGTGGTCAGACTGGCTGACAAGGTTAATGAATGTCATAGTGACCAACCACTTGCTGCGATGCTCATGATGCCAGTTACTGGATTGTCTGGTGAAGGCTGGACGACGGACAACACGCCAGTTGATAGGCAGTCTGGTGGCATGGTGAAGTGACGTCATATTTTCAAAACACGTCTCCGCTGCATCCATACCCTCCAGGGAGGTAGTCTGGTGGTTCAGGTTTTCGCCCGTCCTACCGATGGTGTAGGTTCAATTCCAAGCACACATACGAGATGTGAAAGCACTGTCGGCCAGTGATGGCGCTAGTGTTACACGTGGCACCGTAGGGTTATCTGGTACATTTCATACCAGTCTACCAATGTTCCAACGGTCACTGCCGCGAACAACGTTCACAGCCGGTTTGATGGTGACTAAAACAAGCAAGACAACGATGATGGATGGTGTGTTCAGCCTGGTAACAGTTGGATAACGTTTTGTAATTGTTGGATAAATCCAGTTTCTAGTGTATACTTTCTTTTGCCCAGCAGCTCACGGAGATAGTTGTTGTTTGTTGATACCGTTAGATGGTGGATTTTATCATGGTGGTGATAATGAATTTATTTTAATATTTACGATGATTTGACGATAGTGAGTGAGTGAGTGACTTTAGTTTTACGTCGCACTCTGCAATTATCCAGCTATATGGTCTGTAAATAATCGAGTCTGGACCAGACAATCCAGTGATCAACAGCATGAGCATCGATCTACGCAATTGAGATACGATTACATGTGTTAAGCAAGTCAGGGTGCCTGACCATCCGATCCCGTCAGTCGCCTAGCCTCTTACGACAAGCATGAGTTGCTGAAGACTAGTTCCAACCTGGATCTTCACGGGTTTGTCGATGGTGATGAAAGTGGATTCGGTAATGGTGATGATAACGATGATGACATTGATGATGTTTTGTAGTCATGAATGCAATGATAGCCAACTGACCAATATGCATTATTTTCGAAGTAAAGACATTCAGAACTAGACTAATGCATCGTTTTCATAGCATAAATGAGGCTTAGTGATTACACATCAGTCACGTGACGTGTAGGTTGTCAGGTAGGAGACGTTCACAAAGCCGTCACCGGCGTTTGTCTTCCTAGATCCTGCAATGAACACTGTTCTGTGAAGCATGCGCTGATATGGCGACCTCTATTTGTAGTTGTGCAGTCCTGACGAGCGACTTGCAACGTGATACACAAGGCTGTTTTCAGGGGTTGTGCTCGAGATACACGATATATTACCCGTAAACTGAGCACCCAGTACATGGAAAGGTAGGTCTCTCGAGGGGTGAGACGTTTTCAGCCCTGCCTCTCCTCAGCCCTCTGTCTCCGTACACTACATGTACGATATTCTTAAAACCGCGGCTGAAGGGCGCTGGCAGGGATTCGTCTCGGGCTTTCCCATCGGCTCACCCCCTTCCTCGACACAGAGACAGCTCGTCGCTCCAACGTAGCTACCCCTTCTGTCTCCAAGCCTGAAAAGTTATACTGCAGATTATTGCAGGCTTCCTTGCTTTGTGTATACGGGTGTAATCGGTCCAGCCCGACCGCGGCTCGGGTGGCGGGATACCCTCCTATCTCTATTCAGGTAGTGGGCACATAGCATGCCGTTGCAAAATATCAACTAATCGCTTAATCCCCAGGGAAGCCCAGGCTTGTCTCTATGTCAGATATAGGCAGGATATGGGAGGACAATCTGTAACACAAGGACGAGACAGCTTCACGGGAAGTGTGTTCGTCACATGGGTAATTGGGCGTGTCCGACCCCAGCCACACCCCTTCTGTGGCGCATGGTGGGGTGAGGACTGCGATACTGGGTTGAGGGAGTCATCCACCTCTGATTTATCTTGGCATGTCGCTTTTTGACTCTGTCACTGTCAATCAGAGACTGGAAATAATGAATGTCCCCGGTATCTTCAGGAAGACTTGTGGATGTGAGGAAAGGGTTGTTTATACCGCGACTACGTCTACTACTATGGTAAACAATATACGTGCATTTTATGAAATAGTGTGCGAATATATTTACCGTTCTATTCTGGGGCATTTATGATTATGATGATGGTCGTGATGGCGGTGAAGGTGGTGATGATGTTGAGGGATGTTGGTGTTGGTGATGGTGATGGTACAGTGATCCTCAAGGTGGTGATGATATGGCAGTGATGCTGTGGTATAACTGGGTGTGGTGATGAAAGTTGTGGTGATGTGATGATTGTGGAGATGACGAGGTATCCATGGTGGTAGTGGTGATTGTAAGAGTAGTGGTGGTGATGAGGGGGTGACGATGATGGTGGTGCCGATGATGGTGGTGGTGGTGGTGGTGGTGGTGGTGGTGGAGGTGATGTGATGATTGTGGAGATGACGAGGTATCCATGGTGGTAGTGGTGATTGTTGAGAGAAGTGGTGGTGATGTGGGGGTGACGATGATGGTGGTGCCGATGATGATGGTGGTGATGTGATGATGGTGGGGATGACGAGGTATCAATGGTGGTAGTGGTGATTGTTGAGAGTAGTGG
>VKKT01004336.1:41412-51567 GCA_008038995.1 Haliotis laevigata | reverse complement strand
ACGATGATGGTGGTGCCGATGATGATGGTGGTGATGTGATGATGGTGGGGATGACGAGGTATTAATGGTGGTAGTGGTGATTGTTGAGAGTAGTGGTGGTGATGAGGCGGTGACGATGATGGTGGTGGTGATGATGTTGCCGATGGTTTTGGTACTGATGTTGACAGTGTTGGTAATAATGGTAGTGGTGAAGTCGTGATGAAGATGGTGGTGCCGATGATGATGGTGGTTGGTGTCATGACACAAGTGGTGATGTGTTGGTAGTGATGACGATGGTGGCACCGGTGATGACGAGATACAAGTGGTGATGATGATGGCGTTGATGATGACGATGGTTTGGAAGGTGATGGTGGCGATTATTGAAGCGGAGATGTTGAGGATATTGGCAATGATAGTAGTGATGATAATGGTGATAGTGTCGATAATGATGACGTTGTATATCTGGCAGCAGTGGAAAATCTCATTGTCCAGCGGTAGTACTGCCAGCATGTCGGTGCTGCCGCAGACGCTGCGCCATCAACTCACACTCCATACCGTCCTTGTTTCAGAGATAGGTTTTTTCCTCCGACTCCAGCAAGTAAGATTGGTTATGTTACAAATAACGCCATTAGCGATGTGACACAGGGAAGCAATGCCTTTAAGATTAATCTGAGCGTTGCGTGTGTAGATATAGGGCTATACGTTCGATGTGCATGCGATTATGCAAATTGCAAATTTTAAAGTATTTCTTGAAATATTTAAAAGCCGGAATGAGCGTAGTAATGGCTGGCCTATCGCACGGAGCAACGGCAATTACTAAATGCCCCTTTTCAATTTTCGTGTTTGGTACTCCTTACGAGATTTCTGATGTGAATGGGCGTCAATCCTGCTGGGACTATTTTGATGTAAATTACTTGTGATTCCTCCGCGCCTCATCGCGGCGGGTTGCTCAATAATTATTGTGAAGCGGTGCAAAGGTGATTGGATTTATTTCCATATAAGAATGAAAGAACGTCTGATGTGAGCAAGTTATGAAGAAATTGCTGTATGCCAGGATGATGAATGAGCGTGGCGCGCTTCTACAGCAGACTTAGTTATGTCGTCTCTTCTAGGCAAAGCCAAAGGTACTGAACCGCGGTACGTTAATCCACCTGTTGTGATATACCACGTAACACTACACCATCTATTCTAATGCTCATCGCGCGCGCATTAAACACACCAGCATCTATAGGGTCTATAAGACGGGTCTACTGAACCCTTGAATTGAACTATGCCCAAGCTTACCATACGCCACCTGCGGTGAAGTTCGGAATTAACAAGAACGATAACTCCCTTAATGCTTCGAAAGTTGACATACGCAAGTGAGTGAATTGCGTAAGTCATTGGCAGCGAGAAACGCTGATAGTCATTCAACTCATAACTGATACAAAGCCGTCGGAGATGTCTTCCACGTCGACTTCGTTCATAATCATCTTCACCAACTACCATCATTATGCCACCACGACTACAACAGCTGCAAGGAACACAGCGACAACTACCGCATCAGTTCCACTAGTGTAAACTTGTTTGTTGTCTAACACCGCTAGCAGCTATAGGACGGTGATTTGTAAATATTCCAGTCTGGACCAGACAGTCCAGAGTCCAGCGATTGACAGTGAAGAAACAGGTACCATTTGCAGCCATCATGTTTATGAGTGCCCCCCGTGCCACAGTGGTTTAAAGCACCACAGCTTGCCTGAAGCTGATGATCGGGTTCCGATCCCTGGTTTGACAAGTCTGTGCTAACAGATATTTTGAATCATTCCCACAATCACATTCCCTGACATATGATCAGCTGCGTGTATATAAAGCAAGATGGCGACTTCTGATTATCATGCCTCCGTGATGCAGACTAGATACTAGTACGCAGCGTCTGAGACTGGTCGTAAAAGCCGCCCAAAATGGGGTTTCGATGGTCAGTTTTTGTGACGTGTCTAGTCGCGTGTCATCGTATTGACGCAGAATGGCTTGTCTGGTCCGGTATTTACAAACGGTTGTGAGTGAGTCTGGTTTTACGCCGATTTTAGCAACATTGCATTAGTATCACGATTGGATCCAGTGAGAATTTGCATCATTCATGCAGGGAATCAAACCCGAGCCATTGTCGTGATGAGTGAAACATTTAACCACTGGACTACCCTGTAACTCCTTCACTCACCGTAAAGGAACCGGAATATTGTTGACTGCGGCTTTAACTGTCGTTAACCCAGTCGTTTATTAGAATAACTACGGCACGTGTTTAACAGCTATTGCATAAATACCAAACACATAAGAGTGTAGTCTGATGTCAAGACATTATATGACATCAGTTCCAGGAATAGGTCCCAAAATGACAACTGTAAAAAGACAAAACCTTCCTGTCCCTTTAATGTAAAGACTCATTGTCTGACATTGACATATCAGACATATTGATGCCTAAAAACACCCTCTCTCGAACTTCTCAGTCAACATATCTGATCATTACGAAATCGTTAGCAATAATAGTTTTTTTCAACACAGAAATGCATCTTCCCATCATCCCACTGTTATTCCAGCGAGGCATGCATCTCATCCGCGCGTCACATTCAGGGGAGACGAGATCTGTCGTGAATATTCGATAAAATATACAGGAATCTTTCTTATATTACTGTTTTGATAAGGATTAATGCTCAGCATCCCGTACGGTACTCAAAGCGTGAATATCAACGCAAAGCATCTAACGACAGCGCTATGAATTCTTGTAGTGAGATCGTTATATGGCTGCAGACAAGATTCATCGCACCTAATGTGTGGAGAAAGGCCACACTGGGAATTGGAAAACCCCTATCGTTCGTATCTGACTGAAGCATCTTCCGTTCTTGTCATCAATCGAATAAAACGCTATTCGGTATAATTGATGTAGATTTGAAGATGAGAAATGGCAGTGGCCTGTATAATCAATGGCGAGTACGATGGAAGGAACAGAGGCAGTCAGTCGTAGATTTCCTGGGATAATATACACTGAATGTATGAATGAAAAAATACGGCTTACGAACTTATGGATTATTAACAAGCAGTCTAATGTTTATTTGATTGTGTTTGAGGTAATAAATCAGGAATTCTCTCGAGGCAGAAACAAAATAAATGTTTTTTTCTTGTGGTATTATGAGTTTCAAACTTGTCATGTGAAAATTGCCTTTCTGGTGTTTTATTATAAATATTTTATTCGTCAATTTGAGTAAATCTCGGGGGTGCAATAATGATCAATAGATACCATATTTTAGGGTAGTTCTGAGTTATTTTTTAAGTTCCAAAACACGTGGTCAATTGTGAAATCTCGTGAGAACTGAATGAGACCACAGGTGTATCCATGGGAAAGTCAGCTCTCGCTTCTACCCCCCTCACGATACTGAACACATTAATGTAGATAACACACGAAGTCGGGCCAAATCGCCCGCAGCGCTCAGAAGGTGACAGGACACGAGTACTTCACACTTGGCATGCAGGCAATCGTCATTCGCTATAGTACCAGCTTATTCGCCTCTAAAACACGTGGGACACATAAGGTAGAGTGGGCCTTTCCCTCAGGGCTCCCTGTCTCAACAACAAATAAATAAAAGAAAGAAAATAAATCATGAACCATGTGGCTATAATTTCATGTCAAAAATTCTATTGACAAGTTAATGCGGTGAAAGTGTCAATCGGACATGCTCGCGGCTAAACGCCATGGCTCAAGGATCAATACGCTGATTGGTTTGATTGTGTTTTAGAATTGATACGAGGGTGAGGTGAAACTTGTTGACGGTGGGGGTATCGGGCACCTGCTGGAAAGGGGGTAAAAGGCATGTACGGGGATTATAACTTGCCGAGGATCAATAAAATAAATCAGTAAGATTTATGAAGGCATTGATGAAAGTGCTGTAGTCAAGTACAGGTGATTGGCTATAGAGATAAGCACGTGTGCCTGCTAGGATATTTCGCGCTCCCGCATTTGTTGCTTGTCCGAAACATCACGACTGCCTTTCGAGTGTGACTGTTATGTGCTTACTTGTGGACAAATCATGCAAATAAACGCGTGATTTACAACATTCAAAGGGTCGATAGGCGTTTGGCAAGAAACCCACCCTGTTTCTACACTCGAATCCAACTCTTTGACTACATACATTAACTTTTGGTTCGTTTTAACCCCCAAAACGCTTTTACATCTTTCCTAGGGAAAACGAAAATCTCCCTAATGACGCTAGATAGTTTGTTAATGAGTGGATGATAGACATGAATTTAGTATTCATGAGAAGGAATGTTAGTGTTAATTCTGTTTAAAGCTTTATGTAATTGGTGAGGTGAGATATCGACTTGTGATCTTTGGGCGCATGGTTATCGTTAGAAAAGTACGCCATCGCTCTGGTCAGCTGGTAGCTTGTTGGTCTTAGTTCAAAGAGAAACCCCGTAAAAACGGCATTGTCTTAATCGTGTTTAGCTACAATTGTAAATATTTGAATATGGATTCTGCTTGAATGCAGTGAAGCCCTGTTAAACTGGAGGGAGGAAGCCGTTTCCATGGAATCGTGCTGATTAACTTATGAATAACGATTGGTGGACACATAGTACTACTCCATTGTATTGATACTCGCAAGCAGTGCTGGGTTTCATTGGATAGCTTGACTCGTCTGACCATGAATCACATATTTCCTATTTTTAAAATCTTTTTAAAAATAGACACGGGGATTTTGACGTCCCCAGTCTTCCAAAATGGCGCCTCTGTTGCTTTGTTACACTGATTTACTGCTGAAGTACTTCGACTGTTTCCGGGCAGCCAGAGCAACACCTAACCTAATAAGCTGATGGTTGTTTTATGGGCCCATAGCCAGTGTTCAGACATCAGTTTAGTTTAATACGGCATGTCTAACTGCGAGTGGCCTCCCTTGACTGAATGGAACTCTCGTGATATGAAATAGCGACAATAATAAGCTGGGCTCGGTCTAGTAATGTTGTATTACTGTCACTCATAGTCCGCATTCGTTGCGATAGTAAGCGGGGTTGACGCTACGTCGGAGATATTCGACAGTAGAGTATGTTTCGCCATTACTATCTTTATCATTAGATTGAAACGTCAAAGCGAATGAGAGAAATTACTTGTCATGTGAATACATTCCCTTAATACAAAATGGTTGATATGTATTAGTGTCCGTAACTGCTGCTGAAGATTCAAGGTACTTTCAACAGTCGTGGCCCAAATGCTGTCCTGGCTATCGGTATATGCACATGCGCCAACCAGACTGCGCATTTATGCGATAGAACCAGTTGAACTACGAACCTCACAATTACAACAAATAACCACAACTGCCGGTTTATTCGTCAGGATTTCCGACGCTTAACTCGGCTTACCAGACAGCTTGCTCTTCTCCGTCCGCGATCATCTGACAGGCTGTTGCACAACTCCATGCATCGCTTTCCCTCTGATCACAACGTTGCGGCTTCATCGTGTTCAAGAATACCACGTTTGAGAAAATCTTTCACTTTGAAATTTGTTCTCCAAACAGCCGACTTGATGCTTGTGAAAGTGTTTATTCACGTGTGTTTGGCTGGCAATAAAAGACGATGCTGTTAACGGACGACCGTCTCCGCAGCTGCGCTTCTCTCGCAATGTTTTTGTAGAAACAGTTAGCCGTCCGAGTTTGGAGTTCTGTGTTTTGGCAGATGGCGTGGAGCATACAGCCCGACTGGGCCCCGTCTTGTCTTTCCCCACCAGCGCGGGATATGGTTCCGAAAATCCGATCTCAAGTCAAATATTTATTTGTCACGAGTTTCTGCTCATTCCGAGAGAGGAAGGAACCCGGATCGCCGTTTGACTTTTCAGGAGGTTTTTTTTCGCAACAGCTCATTACGATCAGCCGGTGCGCGCGCACATGTTTGTTGGGCATTACAGGCAACAAAGCTTTGTTCTCTGAACGTTTCACCAATTAAATTCTACGGCACAAACATGACAAGAACTAACGAAAATATAACTTTCATTTGAACATGGTGCAAGCAGCTGGACGGTGCCTCGTTTTGGCTGGAAGTTACAGTTGCTGTCGGCGTATTTGGAAGATGTGGAAGATGCCAGTGTAGCGCCTGTGTTACGTATAGGTTCAGTCTACAGCACAGTTCTGTGTCTCACATGTTCTGGTTTACAGACATCACGCGATGTTCATCCCTTGAAGTCAGTCAATACAATTCTTCCAGTGTTGTCTTCCAGTATTAGCACACACACACACACACGTTTAAATAAGCATGTGCGTTCGCGTGCGCGTGCGCGTGCGCGTGCGAGAGTTTACGTTAATCTACGTCCACTACTGTAGATCGAATAACCTTAACTGTCGACTCATCTTTAAGTACTAAAATGTTGAATGATCTATGAGTGAGTGAGTGAGTGCAGTTTCACATTACAGTCAGAAAATTCAGCAAGCAATGCCACCAGTATGGCCAAATATGCCTTTGGTTGATGGCTGAGTGCGCGCGGGTTGCGAACGACCGGGGTCTTGGACCTTAATACAACCTCGGAGTCGGAATGGTCAACAGTTATGATGAAGTGAGCTAACAATAAACTAGACCGATTACCGTGAACCTTGTTAATAGTTCCAGTTAAACATCGTCTTTTTAATTAGAACACCAATGAACTGGATCAACTAGCACAGACCTTATAAAAAGGTCTTGGTGTGAAACGTCGTCTTTCTAATTAGAACAATGAACTGGATCAACTAGCATAGATGTAGTAAATAGGTCCCTGCGTGACACATTGTCTTTCTAATTAGAACAATGAACTGGATCAACTAGCACAGACCTTGTAAAAAGGTCTTGGTGTGAAACATCGTCTTTCTATTTAGAACAACAATTTACCAGAACGACTAGCACAGACCTTGTAATTACTAGTAGTGTCTGATGTAATGAGGTAGGTATATAAGTCAGCAGATAGTCAGTGCTCAGTGTTTCACTTGCTTCAGTCACATATAGCGGGGCGTTTCTCGTGTAACTGCACGTCCTGTTAATCCAGAATCTGATAATCTGGGCATGTTTTATTTGAAAAAAAACCCCTTCCTTATCACACGATCTCGGCCCTGGTTATTCAATGATGGAAACCTGGTTCGATATATATTGCGTGTTACGACAAGAATAGCACAGATGATATGTTTGATAACTATCTCGCATACCTTACATCACAGCGGCGGTATACGTCCGGAGAAGTCGGGGTTGTTACTGACGCTGTTAACTTGAGCATCACTGCATATTCCATCACGCCTGGCCAAAGTGTTTACGTTTCATAAATATGGAAATCATATCAATAATCATTTGACAAATAAAAACGACTTGAAAACATAATCCGATATAAACTGCAGAACATATTATGGAGGCCGGGTTCTGTGAAAACAAGAGGACGGATAGCCGAAGTCTTTGAAAGCAAACATCGATTGAATCCAAACGAGAAGAAAATTAGCTATGCATATTTCATCCCATCGATCAACATTGGAAATGGCAGAATCATAACACGGCGCCTTGAGAAACAGAAGGGAAAGAGAGAAAATATCCTGTTTTTCTTCTGCAGAAATACTCAAGAATTCGGCATCCCGTCGAAAAAAAACTTGCCAAGTGCTGGAAAACAAGCGGTCCGTCTGAGTGTCGGCGGCCCAGCTGACAGAAATAACACTCTCTCCGTTACACAGGGACCTGCTAATTCGTTTTCCCGTCGAAGCTTATTTATCATGTGTGCAGACATTTTAATTAGGTTTAGTTTTACACTTTTTCCTGACATAAACCTACGTCTACACACCGGAGAGTGTACGGGACCGCCATTCTGCTCATCTACCGTGTGTAATAGGTTTAGCGTCAGACCCTCGAGGGGTAGGGGACGTTCCTCTAACATTGCTGGAAATCTTATTTCGTTTTTTGACGAGTTCAGGTTTTATATGCACCCCGTTTCAGTACTCTCGGTAACAACTTGTAGCACTATTCCGTCCGTGCGACTTGTGCGGTTGTCTTGAAAAGTGGATCGTACTCATCGATGCGTGTCCAACATCAGACAATGTTACAAACGAACTCAGATGCGTTCATTTCCCCAGTTTCCAGATGTCGATTTCGACTTCATTGCAAGTTTCCATGCATTTAAATTGTTATTGACAACACAAACATGAAATAACTCCAACTCTTGACTTATGTATTTGGTGCAAAACAATCACTGACAATTGTGTCATGTTTAAATATATGTATGTGCTTTGGGGTTTGAGTGTTCAAGTGGGACTCTCAGGTGAAAGAGACAGCAAAATGTCGATGAGGTTTGAGATCGACACAAACCCAGCCAGTACCAACAAAGTCCTTACATCTCCATCGCCAGTATCATCGGAAAGGCCATGGCGGGGTGGGTACAGTTAGTCACCATCGTCCCGGCCGTCTTATTCATTAACGTCGCACCCAGCATATATATGAAGGAAATCTGTCAATAATCGAGTCTGGACAAGAAAAACCCAGTCACTGACATCATGAGCATCGGTCTACGAAATGTGGATAAGATCAGCAACCCTGAAAACCCAGTCGCGTTAGTCGCCTCTTACGACAAGCCGGAGTTTTAGGTTGATTCTTACCCAGATCTTCACGTCCGTCTTGAACACCACGTATAAAACCCAAGTATCATCAGAGACCATATAATAGATCATCTATCATAGAGACCATATAATAGATCATCTATCATATTGTCTCTGGTATCATGTATGAAAAGAGCAACAACGAGTCGCTTGATCTGCCATGTGTGTCTTGTGAATAGTGCGGTTACTAATGCATTTGTTTGTGTTTTAAATGCTTTGTTCTGGACATCTAAAACAGTACCGATGTCAATATAACCTGTGCAGATCTACTGCACATACCTTTCAGCGCAACTATGGCGAACTGCATACAAAAAGACAGTAAGTGACAAGGCACAATTTCCAGACTTGTGTTCACAACTGCCTTTCAATCTTGGTGTTCAGGCATCTTGAATTACGAAAGTTAAATCGGAACATATTATCAAACAAATTTCGACGTATAAAGACCACCTGCCTCCCGTATTATTTGTTTAAAGTCGGCAATAAGTGTGTAATAGTACTCACTAGAGTGCAACCCGAGGACGGATCTGTTATTAGATACGGGTATTAATGTTCCACGATACACGGCCCCGGAAAATAGCCGCAGGCCTTGAGTAGAATTAACTGAAACAGGTACCTATAGTTCAGGCTGGTCAGGCTAATTTTCCATTTGCCCCCTTTATACGGTCATATGAACCGCCAAACCCCGAAACCGCCATTATTTCCACGTGACTTGTTCACGTTGCGTGCGCAACCTCCATCATCCACCTCATTCTCCCTCCTGTTTAGAAGAGTTACCAGAGCGTTTCCGAAGGTCTCTGTAAAGTGACCCCTTGCGAGCGTTTGAAACTTGACCTAGAGTTACCTCCCATCGAAGCGATAACATCCAATCCCTTTCCGCGTGCAACTCCTCGTGTAGTTATTTAGGTTGAAATGATGAACAGTGATTTCCCAGAATCTTGATGGATTTATTGCCAGTGTGTCTTTGAAATTCTGAAAGAGCGCAGTAAATCTCTTAAAAGCATTAGGAAGTTATATTTACTTTATTGCAATCAATATGTTTATATTTAAATGGGCATCATAACAACAATACTACCATTCTCCGCGTGTTCCAGTTCGCTAACTCCCGATCACGGGGCACTTTCAGAAAAAAACAATATAAAGACAAGAATCATCTGCGCGAAAATAGAGATTTCTCTTGTACAGTCATTGCCGGGGGTGGGGATGGGTGTGTTCGTATCCTGTCACTACTCACTCGGGGTGGGACTGGGGACGTAGGGGGTTCACTCCCAAAAGACAGACCTCCCATAAGACAGACTCAATGAGTACACTAATTAGCTGAGCCATAACATGTGTTGTTTTAAGCGGTCTGTCTTTTGGGAGGTCTGTCTTATGGGAAGATACCGCGTCGGGTGTTGTTTTAGGAGTTGGATTGGAGTGGATTGGAGCGTTGGCTGTTATGGGGTTCGATAAAGATGAGATACTAGTACTCGGCTACGGGTACAGAGTTCGATGAGGGCTAGAGCGTTGCAGAAGGGTACCTTTGTTGGATAAGGACTAGAGCATTGCAGAAGGGTACCGTTGTTGGATA
>VKKT01004332.1:18015-29053 GCA_008038995.1 Haliotis laevigata | reverse complement strand
CTTCCGCTCTCCGGGCGGACGCTCTAACCACTACACCACGGAGGCGGTCGACACGATCAGGGTATTGAACCACCATGGTAGATGCTGGGCCACAGGCGGTCCTAATATTTGTAAACTGCACATCAAGCTGCTTAATCTATTCACAAACCTAGAATCAAAATATTGGTGTGAGTAAGGTATGATGCTATTTTGAGCAGTATTTAACTGTATGTCATTCACACCAGTTTCAAAACTCAGGAATTGAGGTCAGGTGGAGGAGAGTGAGTGAGTTTAGTTTTATGCTGCTATTAGCAATATTCCAGCAATATCACAGCTGGGAACACCAGATATGGGCTCCACACATTGTACCCCTGTGGGGAATCGAACCCTTACCTTTGGCGTGATGAGTGAACGATTTAACCACTAGGCTACCCCACCGACCCTTAAGGTTGAAGAGAAGTCTGAGGGGGTAAATCAAGATGATCCTAATATATTTGGGGGTGATACTTGCACCCCTTACATTGGTGTATATTACATCATCCAATGACTGCCTCTGATATGGGCTATGGTTACATACAACAAGAAGTGAATGACCAGTGTTGACCAGCCACTTCGACCTTAGTTAAATCTGTAATGCCACTCAAGAAACATGAAAAACTGGGTGGCCTTAACATTTCTCTTCAGAATATTAACAAAATAGCAGCCTATTCTGGGAACCCAGTATTCTATCCTGGGCGTAAGAGGATTGGATGGTCAGACTTTTTGAGTTGGTTTTTACATAATCTTGTCATGATGGTGTGGGTTGTTGCTCATAATATTACTCACTGGATTGTCTGGATCAGACTTGAATATATACATCACACCATCATTGGGTTAAGTGCAGAAAACAAAACAACATAGATTCAGTATAAATTTGATCCAACATTAGATCAGTCTGTGACAGATAAAGGGACATAACTCTCACCTTTGTCAATCATTCATTCATTCATAAGCTATTTTCCTCATGAATGTACCAAAGAATCTATCCAATTGTTTATCCCAATCATAATAAACTAACTTCAAAACAAAGAATTCAAAGTCATGTTAGATTTGAATTTTGATTTATTTGATGATTAATTGTCAGCACAGGTAGGTATGATACTCAGGTAACCGATGGAGAACAACAAACACAGAAACATAGCGTTGCTGAAATGAGAAATCAAGAAATGTACACGTCAAGTATCCTGTTTACACCACAGGTCTTTCATGGCAAATAATGTCTGTACCCTATCCAGGGYKGGTAACTGAACTAATAAGCTGCTATCATTTTCATCTTCTACAATGTATGAATGTTAAGAACATACAATGCTATTCAATACATGGTTTAATTAATAATTAATTAGTATACTTTTTGATTGACCGGATAATTCTGAAATGATAATGTTTTTGTCTCATATTCATCCAAATCAGATCTTCTCAATTCATCTGTATTGACTGGTAGCATAATGTTTTTGACAAGTATCTGATTTACTGCATTTTTACATAATAACACTGCTGTACACCTAGCATACATAACCCAGTTAATCTCTTCATGAAGATAAATATCCAATCTGTCACAAGAATTGAAATAATCAGAACAGTATCATTGAGTGAGTTTAGTGAGCAGTGATTTAGCAAAGGTTACCAAAGTGAAGGGACTCAATTAATTGACTTGACAATCATCAAACTAATCTCACAATGAGGGGAATAATATAACATGCTCAACCCACCATTACATATCTGGAAACTGAATTTAAACACAGTAAAGGTCCTCAGTGTTTTGTTGTTATTTAACGCCACACTCAGTATTATTCCAGCTATAAGGTGTCAGTCTGTAAATAATAGAGTCTGGACCAGACAATCCTGTGATTGATGTCATGAGCATCTATCTGCAGAATTGGGACAGGATGACATGTGTCACTGACTTGGTTGACACATATCATTGTGTCCCAGTTGTGTTGATCGATGCTCATGCTGTTGATCACTGGATTGTCTGGTCCAGACTCGATAATTTACAGACCGCCATCATACAGCTGGAATATTGCTGAGTGCGGCCTTAAACAACAAACCAGTCAATCACAATTTAATCAAGTAAGTGTACAGCAAGTCAAATATGTCAAACACAGTACATGTGTTTTCTTAATCAATGTAAAAACAAGTGACACTTAAAAATAAGACACAAAGGAAATAACCTGCATGACTTCAGAGTGAAAACAGTCAAAACTCACATAACATTGTTTTCATTGTACAAACAATTGTCCAAACAACAAACAAGCATCATTTGACTGACAGCAATGTACATGGCTTCGATAGAGCATTGTTCCCTGAATCAACTACACCTTTTATATGTTTTGACAAGAAATAACAACATCGCTGTCAACTTGTCGATACAAAAATATACATGTAATTCACACCAACAGTATTTTCTGCAGTTCGGGGAATCAACGATTACTTTATGAAAATTGAAATATGAAACTGGCATGAGATGTATCACGTGTCAATAACATTTTAACAAAGAAAGACGTGTGTACATACAAGATATGACATAAAGAAGTAAGACCTTGCGCATAAGAGTCTTCCGCACAATACCTTTACGTATAAGAAACTTACGCTTAAGACCCTTACGTATAAGGTCCTTGTGCTTAAGATCTTTACTCATAAGACCCTTACGCTTAAGACCTTTACTCATAAGATCTTTACTCTTAAGATCCTTACGTATAAGATCCTTGCGCATTAGACTTTTATGCATAAGACCCTCATGGTTAAGACACTTAGGCACAAGACCCTTACGCTCAAGACCCTTTTGCATAAGACCTTTACGCAATAAGACCCTGAACATACTTAGTTCACTAGGAAACAGGTCATTTGAACCAAATGTTCAAGCCATATACGGAAAACAACAAAATTATACAAAACAAATCTTGAGAATGGAATTGCATATGTGGTAGATTTTACCCATTGTTCAAACAAATGATATTTTAGTCTTTAGTCTTAAGACCATTTGGTTTACTCAGATCATATCAGAATCATCTAAATTCAAATCATTTCTCTTTGATCCCTTTAAACAATATCACAAAATAAAATAAAAATGTCCCTATTTACTGAAACACTTTGAAAACTCATATTCAGATTTTTGGAATATTTGACAAATTAGCAAAAAAATCAAAGTTGTTCTGTGTATTGAGGCATGAGGTAATTAAACACAAATTTTTTGTTATTTGGCTCCGAATCTCAAACGATGTGTGTTGAAACCGACATGAGCACAAAAATCATGATATCCAATGCTTGAAAACATGATTATGCATTTTCAATGTGCGTCAGTATATTAAGTAAGGCCAGACAAGCTTGATTCACTTTTTAAATAAAAAATCAAGGGTCTATTTCCCCATTTGTCTTGTTATTAACACACAATCACCATTTTGGGGTTCATTGATTGGGGTTAAATTCTCCCTGTTTAAGTGTATTCATTGCAAGAGTGATTGGAAGAGATAAAAACGTCACTGTCAATTTCCGATGAAGAATGGCTGAAAAATGATAGGAAAGACTATAAAAGGAGTAATTAAAAGGAGTAATTAAATCTTTAATAAATAGTAATTACATCACAGTTATGTCCTGGAAAAAGTGGTATAATTAATATAAAACACTACTACTACAGATTAGCTCTGTCAAGACTCAACTAAAAACCTTCCATGGATGAATATCTCCAATACACTTGTGAATTTGGATTTATTCTATTTTTCACTATGGCAAAATGATATTTTGGCATATGTGAGTTAATATTTTTCCACTCCTCCTGAGTATTGACAATACAGAAAACTGTAAAAAAGAATAAATAACTGCTGATTAGCAAAGAAACGCATGATATGAAGTTTATACAAAAAGTTGAAATAAAAGTAAACGATTGATTGCACTGAGATGGTGGGGAGTTCTGATATGACTAGTCAGGAGTACTAGCTCGGTAACCATGGTAACATACAAAATGATATTTACAAAATATACAACATATTCTTGCTTCGAGGAATAAGTGTAATCGAAATGTTGTCAATGGTCAATGAATGTCTCAAATTCACATGAATTTATCGTAAACTGTCCACAACATCTGTCATTCTAAATTATTCTTGCATTTCATGTGATTTTTTTGGTTTTTGAGACAATAAATAAATTTTCCTTTTATACTTGTAATGATATCATGATTTGTTTCGAATACTAACAGACAATGAAAGATGAGGCTAGTCCAAAAAGAAAAGTGATCAATTATTTGTAATCTTGAAAAACTCTTTTCTGATTTCTCTGTAAACAAACATGGGAATCCTCAGGCCTATCGGCCATATGTTCAGATCACAGGATGAAAATGGGTACATGGGATTTCAAGGCAGACAGATAGGATGAATTGATATAAAAGTTATTGATGATATACAAAATATTCAAGTTAATCGATGCAAACATCAAGTCAAACATCAAATTCTCAATAAAGGGCAGTATCTTTATCACAAATCTGTCAAAAAATCCTTGCCTTACTTGATTAGTCCAAATGATAATAAAATATTAATATATTCCCACACAGAATCATTGTCTACGCTGATGAAATATTTTTTAAAACAAAGCCAGCTGAGGCCCCAATTCTTTCTCAGATCAAATCTACGTCTATCAAGCTAGCAGTACATAAAAAGTTTCGAGATTAATCATGGCCTTGTTTAATTTTTAGCATTCTTTCAAACTTAATCATTGTCATAAATGAATGAATCTTGAAAATCATAAAAACTGATAATCTCTAAAACAATAACAATACCTTCAAATCAATATTAATCTGAGAGACACATTTATGTATTTCTAAAGAATGATATATGATTTTACAAAAATGTCACCTAAATCCTTTCCAGCTGAAAGAATTGACCCAAAACTTGAACATCACACATCAATTTCTTCTGGATCAGAGTTTTCTTTTTGTAACAACCTTTTCACAACCTCACGGTTCGCGGTTAGGTTATCAGTTGATTGATGATGCTCTCGATAGCTATCATCGGAACTGTCAGCTGTCTTGGAACTCGAATCACCAGATGCACTGTCTGCATTTTTATCCTGCTGCTTTTCAAGGTCAAGCAAGGACAAATATCTCATACTGTCTAAATCTTTGGTTCGGATACAAGCAGAGTTATCACTTCTGCTTCTGAACAGTTTGTGCCGCCAGGTTTCTGGCTTTTGAATATTCAAGTCCCCTAATGCTGACCTTGACCTTCGAAGACCAGCTTTAGGTTGACCTACTTGTTGTTCCAAGTAGGCATCAATTGCCGGTCCCTGAAAGTTATCGTCACCACTATACATGCTTTGCGAAGGTAAGCTATGAGTTGAAGCACGTAATTTTGACAAACTGTCTTGTCGCATACTTCGAAAGGCTTTGTCGATTTCAGACTCCATGCTATCAGCAAGACTGATAGATGAAGGTGGTCGGAAAAATCCACTGCTTGCCAAACTGCTTTTGCGACTTTTTCTAATGTAGCCATCGGTTGATGCCAGATCGCCCTGAAAGCGAACGGTATCCTCCATTGAGCGAATATAAGCACCATTTACAATTCCATCAAAGTTTTTAAACGTTGACATCTCTGTTTCATGTGTCTTAGTGTAAGTATCCACAATTTTATTGATGTCCGTCTCTGCCTGGAATCGAACATATCCATCCTCAATAATCAACATGGATGGAGGTCGTGACTCATCAGTCGTACTGGGCTGTATCACAATGGGAACAATATCTGTGCCTTCATTCAAATATATTTTCTTCTTCTTCCCATTTGTATGTCCGTTGCTTCTTTTGTTGGTTGTCATGTACAAGCGATCATACTCACTCCAGCCCAGCTTATCACTCTGATCGCCTTTACCTCCACACTGACATATCTCCATACACGGACCACACAAGAAACTGCATGTCTTTAGTTCTGTATAGCGAAAGGGCTGCGAAGCCACGTAGGCCATGATAATACACATTAAGCACTCAACAAGTCGTAAAGCAGTGTGGTACAACCACCAAGGCCAGGGTTCTGGCTTTTTGTCTGAGAAAACACCATATACACCTATTATGGCATATATTTCCAGCCCGATGGTCACAAGACCTAATATGGACCCCATGAATGTGACCTTGACTGCTAAGCTCAAGGTGAACTTGTGTTTATAACTTTCGGATCCACTTGGGTAAGTCTTTCCAGTAAGCATGTACTGGTAGTTCTTTTGTCGTTTCACTGCCGAGGAGTACAGGTATCGGAATATGTAAGCATAACCAAAGAATAAGAACAATCCCCAGCAGATATAAAACAGTTGGCACACAAATAGCATGATGTTCATTCCAGCATAGGTTCCCACAAGAACATCTGTTGTGATCTGGAGAACAAAATGACATAAAATGATGGCGATTAGGATTTGGATCTTTTGAACTCGGGGTGGGACAAGTCTCATTTGTGTAGCTTGTAGCAGAGCATAAAGCAGGATGCTGAAGGCTGATGTCAAACAAGGAAAGGCTGAGCTGTAGAGGAGATAGTTGAGCACTGGATGAAACGTTTCATTGGAATTGTAGCCATCGACCAGAAGGAAGACAGCTCGAACGGTACACAACATGAAGATTAGGAGGTTGAGGGTGATGAAGTATTTCTTGCTCAGAAGCCTGTTGATCTGGTACAGTTTGATCATACTGGTGACAGTGTAAAAAGATATTGCTGCAAATATTCCCCCTAACATGTACAGATGGATCTCCCAAGCAATGTTCCATTTCTTTTTGGCATCTACCCAGTCAGGGCCTGGTTCAGCTATGGGGATGGCTGTGGAGGAACCGGAGGTAGAGCTGGGTGTGGCTTCACCCTCGGGCTCTGCCTCACCCTCTCCTTCCTCAGGATTGCTGTCATGAGTTGCCTGGGTGCTGGATGGTGAGTGTGCCTCAGGCACAGGCTCTGATGTTGTGCTGGATGGTTCTGGGGTGGAAGTTACAGATGTCTTGGGACTAGTTATCTTGGTGATTTCATCTGTTTCTGTTTCCGCAGCTTGGGGCACATATATCATTGGAAGACGAGTTACAGTGGTACCTGGTTCTGCTTTTGGCTGTGGGTGTGTTGTTGGTGGTGGTATCTCAGGTGATGTCTCAGGGATGGTTTCTGGTGATGTTTGTGGTGATGTCTCAGGCGTGGTTTCTGGTGATGTTTCTGGTGATGTCTTAGGGGTGGTTTGTGGTGATGTCTCAGGGGAGGTTTCTGGTGATGTTTGTGGTGATGGCTCAGGGGAGGTTTCTGGTGATGTTTGTGGTGATGTCTCAGGGAATGTTTGTGGTGATGTCTCAGGGGATGTTTCTGGTGATGTCTCAGGAGTGGTTTCTGGTGATGTCTCAGGGGATGTTTCTGGTGATGTCTCAGGAGTGGTTTCTGGTGATGTCTCAGGGGATGTTTTTGGTGATGTCTCAGGGGAAGTTTTTGGTGATGTGTGTGGTGATGTTTGTGGTGATGTCTCGGGGGAAGTTTCTGGTGATGTCTCAGGGGAAGTATCTGGTGATGTCTCAGGGGATGTTTGTGGTGATGTCCCAGGGGAAGTTTCTGGTGATGTCTCAGGGGAAGTATCTGGTGATGTCTCAGGGGATGCTTGTGGTGATGTCTCAGGGGATGCTTGTGGTGATGTCTCAGGGGAAGTTTCTGGTGATGTCTCAGGGGATGCTTGTGGTGATGTCTCAGGGGAAGTTTCTGGTGATGTCTCAGGGGATGCTTGTGGTGATGTCTCAGGGGAAGTTTCTGGTAATGTCTCAGGGGAAGTTTCTGGTGATGTCTCAGGGGAGGTTTCTGGTGATGTTTGTGGTGTTGTTTGTGGTGATGTTTCAGGAATAGGTTTGACAGACATCTCAGCAATGGGTACATCAGACGTCTCAGCAACAGGTTCAGGAGATGTCTCAGATATCGGCAGCGGGGTTTGAGCAGTTGTGAAAATTTGTGTTGGAGAAGTTTTACTCACAAATGCATCCTTTCCGTCAAAATTTGAATAAGCTTCTGTGGAGGATCCATCCCTGGATTTACTGACTGTTGGGAGTGTGGACACTGAACTATCATTAATAACTGAAGTGGAAGCACTTAAAGAAATCGAACTCAGGGTTGTAGAATATAATCCACTGACATCACTATTTGCAGCAATTTGAAATTCTGAAGAGGTCTCTTCTGGAGGTATTTTGAGATTGAAGGGTATAGCAGGGTCAGGCAGCTTAGTTGAAGATAGACTTGTCACACCCAGAGATGATGAGGACACTTGAGAGTGAGATTTTGTCAGGATTTCTGGAGATTCTGAACCCACACCATTAAGCCCACTGGTGTTGCTAGCAGTAGTAGGAGCAGTACTGGGGTCAATTATAGGAATGTTTGTTGGTGATGAAACTGGAATGGTACCTGCGCGATTTGTGGTCGCATCCAAACTAATGCCCTGTGGTAATTCAGTGCTTTGTTTACTTTCAGACCCTGTTACACTTGTGCTACTACTAGTGAGAAACGTATCTGTGTTGATCGATTCCTTTTCAAATGGGGGTGATGTGTACAGACCAGAGTTTCTGGTCTTGTCTGGCCATGAATTCTGATCAGAATGGCTAGTGCTCAGACCCAGTTTACCTACACTTGACTGACCCTCTGAAACACTTGAAGAATCAACGCCGCCATCCTGCACACTATCAATGCTACGCTTCTGTCGAGA
The DNA here is from genome assembly GCA_008038995.1 of Haliotis laevigata. Taxonomy (NCBI): domain Eukaryota; kingdom Metazoa; phylum Mollusca; class Gastropoda; order Lepetellida; family Haliotidae; genus Haliotis; species Haliotis laevigata. The sequence continues at coordinate 20,359 of VKKT01004332.1, read as the reverse complement.
TAAGGAAATCAAATTTGTCCGTTTTGAAGCAGCAGAGTTGATAGAAGTCTCATTGTGTCTCCTGGTATTGCCATGGCTTATCCTCTCCACCCCCCTGCCCTTGTAATGACCACTTAGACCATCGAAGAATTTGCTCCTGGCTAAAGAAGGAGAAACTCGGCCTTTGTTTGACTTGGTTTCGTGATAACGGTTTCTATATGAGTCTCTCACAGAATCCTTCACATACAGAAAACTTAAGTCTTTCACATCACTTTTCCCCGAGGACCTGCTGAACTGCTGTGCTGATATTGATTTTAGCCTGGATGTGGTAACTAAGTCTTTGTTGGTGAAAATAGATCCATCATACCACTCGCCATTCGACCTTGTTACCAAAACATTTCTTATATGTCCCCATGTGCTTTGTGGCTTAAACTTCAACACATATTCACTTGCTCCTATAACTGGGACATTCTGTTTCCTGTCTGCTGAAACACGGCCATCTTGAGCCGACCCTTTCCTAGGGTTCTGTCCAGACAGCCTGACACTCTTAAATTTCAATCCATCTTCGTTCAAGTCTTTATCAACGGTCTGGTACCCATTGTGCATATATGAGTGGAGAACATCCACAAAACCTCTCCCAGAATTAATCCATTTAGCCTGAGGACGACCATGTGGAGTTTTTCTCACACCAACAAATTTCAAGTCGTCTCCATTTTTCAACTCAAAAGCACCACTGTGATCACTCCAGCAGGTTAACAGACAGAAGAATACCACAACAGATATGTTGGTCTTCATGACTTGCAATAGTGGGAGACATCACTTCACGGATTGTGGGCACAGTTATGGGGGATACCACTAGACTTTGTCCTCATCTTGACAACTTAACCACAGTCATCTGTCAGAGTTGTTCTACACCAGGCATGTACATCCGTCGTGACAGACACCAGCTTTCAATATGCTCTTGTTTCACCTAAAAGAGACAAAACACAATTGTAAGAAATTGCACCTTAAAAGCTATTTAATAAGATACAATGCTGCCTGTCATTCTGAACCTAATTACATTGTCAAAGTTCTGCAAAGTTCCAGAAATGGAAAGACTATTTCTAACTTCGGAATGCCATTTGTGTCACTCATGGAAAAATAATTGTACTGTTTTACATAAAGACCCAGAAAATGGTGAAAGTGTAGTGATTAAGATGGATCAGGTGTTCCCGCTATTGTGATGGGGAACGACAAGTTCATTTGTTACAATATACGCGTTAATTTACTAAAACATGAAAACAAACCATCATCACACACTGACTTTGCAGGTCAATTATATATGCACTATCAGAGCACAATCTTCATTGCAAATGATTGTTGACATATGTCATCGTATCCCAATTGCATAGATCAATGCTCATGGTGTTGATCACTGGATTGTCTAGCCCAGACTCATCACCCAGATCACCACCATACAGTTGGAATATTGCTGAGTGAGGCGTTAAACAACAAACAAACAAACAAACAAACAAACAAACAAACAGAAAAACAGACAACTAATCCTGGTATAAAATGAACCCAAATGATTCTCTAATTCATACCAAACAGTTTTATCATAAATAGAATAATTACTCCAAGTTCCACACCAAAGAGCTGTGACAATATATAGAAAATAATCCATCCTTCTTAATACAAATATTGAACTTTTAAATCAATAAACACATGATGTAATCAATACATATACACATTTTATATTTATTTAATCAAATCAAATAAATCTGAATAAAGATATGTATTCCAACAGACTAAAACACAAATTCTCCTTAAAATATAAATCAACAATCAAACAGCAAATGAATACCAATGACTGTCATCTCACTATAATCCCATAGATGGTCACCTAGCTTCGACTTCTCACAATCAAGAACTTCTTTCATCAACAATGAAAGGCTTTATTCCCCATCATTTGCACGAGCACACAAATCCCCTGATGGCCAATAAGCTTTATGGTAATCCACAGAAAAAACAACATTAAGCTCAAGTAAACCTCACTAAATCTGTATCGCCAATATCTGTCTGATCTTCGTCGATATCACGCCAACACTTGTCAGTATCATTCAGAATCTCGTCAATATCACCAATATAATGGTCTGATTTTAACCACTTGATGAGCGTGGCGGTAGACGGTCCGTGATTCCACAGATACTGTGATTGTAGCAGTTTAGTGTGAGTATTCTCCTTGTAATGAGGAGCACGCGGTTTATTCGCTGCCCTTCCCCACGCTGACATTCAATAAATCAATGTACGTAGCACAACTAACATTTTTCGGTGTACATTGCATGAGCACATCCTTGACAAGCCAGGCGTGACTACTGCTTCCCTC
>VKKT01004331.1:36767-47439 GCA_008038995.1 Haliotis laevigata | reverse complement strand
TCACAGCCAAATCACTTATACACCAGTTGATGTAAATATATATACACAAGGTCATTTACTATCTGAGATGATAACAGTGTTCTGCCAAGGTCGGGTGTATACATGTATACATACACATTGTAACTGTGTCGTCCAGATTAATGCATGTGATGAATACGAATACAATGTTATGTCAAGGTCGGGGGCATAATTTTTGGGTTAAACAATATTAATTTATGCATGTGTAACTGTGTCGTCCAGATGAATACCTGTAATGCGAATAGATACGAATTCCGTTAATTACCATTGTGTTGCATTTGAAGTTTAAAACAATGTTATATTGGATCCATAATTTATTTGACAACTGTATGGATTTTGAGTTGAAAGAAGTTCCAAATATCTTGTAGAAAGAGTGCAAATAGATCCACTGGCAAAGTCTTGGCAAGACTCGACCATACACAAGCAGCCATCATGTTTCTACTTGACTGCTGCCGACTGTTNNNGACTGCTGCCGACTGTTGCCGACTGCTGCCGACTGTTGCCGACTGCCATGTGAATTGAAAAAATCCCCCCAAATATGAATGTTGTTTTAGCATTTCAATTTTGTGTTAAGTTTGACATAATATGCATACGTTATTGTATCAATTAGATCATATACTTTTAGATTATTTTCAGATCAGATCATATGATTGCAGTATGTTGATGCAGTATGTTGATGAAGGACCTAAGGAAATAATTTGTTGAGTGGTCGGGTGTTTGTAAGGTGAAACAGGACCTCAATGTGGCATTCAAGGATGCAACATTCATATAAAGGACGATAACCATAATACTGACTACAGACAAGGATGGACTTTGTTTACATTCACGTAGATATTTGAGACACGTAAACCAAACACATCTTGATTCTGCAACGCCTAAAGGGTTGAACTTCCAATCTCAGAATTTAGAATGTGTATCCTATGCTCATGCCAATAATGGTTGTAACTACCCTCCCCACCCCAACCCCCCACACACCCTCTCCAATTAAATGAGAATATTTAGGTTCGTTTTTGAAGCAGCTTTTAATGTGAATGTGACTGATGAAACATCTGTCTGCATTTGTATGAACTAGCCATCACTAGTACAGAAGGTGTACACAATGTCAATCTGTATGTCACAGCATCTGGTGTGAGACCAAGGGCATGATGAACAGCGTGCTTCTCCTACTGAAAAAGTTGACACACAATTTAGGATATACAAATAAGCACATTAAGAGAGAGAGAGAGTGTGTGTGTGTGTGCCCGCGCGCGCCCGTGTGTGTATGCACACGAATGCCCCAGATACGCATTTTCAACTTTATCTTCAGGGGGGGATTACAGATATAGATTATTGTAACTATATATAGTATACATTAACTGGGATCTCTGCCTGGCGAATAGCGCGTAAGGAGAGAAAGTCGTGTTGCTTCAGTATTTTGTGGTTTTCTTTGTACATACAGCTGCTAAACCTCACCTCCTTCCTTCCTTCCTATCTACCTACCTACCTACCAACCAAAGCACCCTCCCACCCACCTACTTACCTACCTACCTACATACCTACCTATATACCTACCTACCTACCTACATACATACATATACTAGTATATATATATGAACCTGTGGAGGTCCGGGTTAGAATATTGATCCTCAGTAGCCTATGCTTGTCGTAAGAGGCGACTAAAGGGATCGGGTGGTCAGGCTCGCTGACTTGGTTGACACATGTCATCGGTTCACAATTCTGCAGATCGATGCTCATGCTGTTTATCACTGAATTGTCTTGTCCAGACTCGATTATTACAGACCGCCGACATATAGCTGGAATATTGCTGAGTGCAGGGTGAAACTAAACTCACTCACTCACTCTTATATATATATGTTATATATATAAAGCATATATTGATAGTATAATACTATGTACATTATACATGTATATTCAAATACATGTTTAAATGAGTTCCTTGTCAAATTCCATTGATGGCATATTCAGTTCGTTCTTCTGAACATGGGAAAAAGCATTCGCATTCTACCAAGACAATGTTTTCGTTTGAACAAAGATTTAGTTGGGATTTAGTTGGTTATTTTGTGTGGGCATAAAGACCTTGTACTTCCTTCTTGTTTGACATCTCAGAAGGCGTTTTTTTCCATTCGACAGTGCTGTTTGCATTACCGATTCGAATCCCTCCATAGAACATTCATGATTGATGGTTAAGCGCTCCAAAAGATCTCTTTTACTTCGAGGCATACTAATATTTTGTCTTGCTATCAACATCATTTCTGGTCATTAGCAGAACTTTACTCATGCATTCAGTGCTTCAATCGAAAGTGATTTCATGTCCGTGGCGTTATATTTTCGGCCAACCATTTATTGATGGTAACATAGTCGCATTAGGTTATCTTCCACACCAAGCAGTGTTGTCAAGCAATTTCACGCCATTTACACATTCAAGTACAAACAGAATATACAGTCTTAAAAAATAGGGGAATCTGAACTTCCAATTTGGATAGGAAGTATAAGCGTTAACAAAGGACACATCTTATGAACGCACCACCATTTCTCTTTATAACAACGCATGAAATACACGTGCTCCATACGCGTGCATGGGGGGTCATTTGTTATCTTGACGGTTTTCAAGACGGTCTATAAATCACTGTAAACCATACATTTTGACAATCATCTTGCATCCGTTTTTGTTTGAAAATTAAAATCGTACACATACAAATTTCACGTCATACACCAATCATTTAAAGTCATAAATAAGTACAAGTGGTGATGAACAATCAAAACATTCATTATCAGCATTGATTTACTCCAATATATATCCCATTTTCTTCGATCGTATATTAAAAATGAAATTCACCTACTTTTCGTGAAGAGTACATATTATATTTGTTTACACCATCGCCCAGTGTGGTATAAGAAAATCTGTCCAAGATAAATGTGCATGTCCAACATACATACACTTGGAATATACACCAACCTCAACGTCCAGTAACGCTCAATCCCTGAAACTTTTCTAATGTTGGTTAAATTATAATCTTATCAATGTTCATATTGAACATATTAACAACACTCGATATTACCTTATTTATGGGCTTGTTTGTTTTCTTTATGAGGTTACCACAATCAGTTGCACGTTGCTGTATGACCTGATGTTCTAACATGTTAAAGGAGCCTCCCTTATCATCCATCTTCTGCTCAACTCACCCAAGAAGGGAATTGTTGTGTGTGAATTATGGAGAGGTAAAGGAATACGTACACCTTCACAGAGACACAATAAAAGTAGAAAGTTAAAAAACCCTTGTTCACTTTTTTCAAGGTACAGCATTATTACAAATATCATGAATGCAAAATAATAGACACGGGTACATACTGATAGAGATATGTACAGCTATTCATGTGGGGTGGTCTGTGAATAATCGAGTCTAGACCAGACAATCCAGTGATCAACAGCATTAGCATCGATCTACGTAATAGGGATACGATGGCATGTGTCAATCAAGTTAGCAAGCCTGACCAACCGATCCCGTTAGTCGCCTTTCATGACAAGCATGGGTTACAAAAGATCAATTCTAACCCGGATCTTCACGGATACGTAGACGACCTTTATGGATAACTATTTGTTTTATTTCATGTGTGCGACGTACGCGTTCAAAGAGATACAAAAGAAAAAAAAGTAGGGTTCAAATATAAAATTTAATTCCTTTCAAGGAGCAGCAACATCACACATATTATGACGCAAATACTACACACGGGTACATGTTAATAGGGGCATGTACAAATATACCACGTTAATTCATAAGACCAAAAGCCGGATTTTAAACCTTTGAAACAAAAGGCAATACGTTGGTAAATGAATGCGATGATTTCCGCGTTTGGTAATATGAAATAAGTGATATGAACTAATTAGCCTTTATTCAATACGAAGGAACACATTTAATGTATATATTTACAAATATTCATGCATATATATCTTGTTCATTATACTCCACGACATGAGCCTGCTGTGAAACTAAGTGTGGCTAGTCCTGCTGCTCCGAGGGTACAGGTCACAGGTGAGGATTTACCATCCACGTTGAACCAGAAGGAGACAGTTTCGTGGGCAGCTCCAGTGAGGCTGATGGTAATTTCATCGGCAATGTTGATGTCCGTCACTCTCTGGGGTGACATTGGCACCCACTTGTCTAACTCACCCTGGATGAGAACTTGTTTGCTGTAATAAAACAATTACATAGGTGTTTAGAATTTTCAGACATTCATCAAACATATCGTCGCCTGAAAACCAGAGTGTACTAGGTCACAAAAACTTATTTTCGAGAAATTTGATCTTGAAGTTTAGGACAACAATATCTTCTAAACTTTTCAATTAATTTTTTTCAAATTTTGCACATGCACGTGACATGTTAAACAGTAGCAGAAAATATCAAATTATATGCTCAATCTATTGAAATAAATAAGAAATTCGCGAAAAATGATTGGAGATAGGACACTTGACCAAAGAAAATCGTGTTTTTTTTCTCAAAACCAAAGTGTTCTAAGTGTAAAAGCACACACTAAAACTCGGCTTTATTATTATTTTATCGATATTTGATTGTTATTTCTTTTTTCCCAGGTTGTATTTTGGTCGTTTAAACCTGTTTTACTTTCATAAGGACTGTATTTAATTTAATAAAGCAGAAATAAGAACAGAGTTAAAATGTTCCATTTCCATGACGACAATCACTTCAAAATTGGTAAATCTCAATGTCACGTGATCAAATTGTGCTTGCTCATTGGTCAATTGATAACTTAGAACACTCGAAATTTAACAACGTGTGAATTTTCATGGATATAGAACAAAATTTGTGTTTGAAAAAACACTTTTAAAGCTAGATAGCACTGTAAAAAGTTGCTAGAGTAATAGATTATGCTCTGAAACCTACCCCGAGCATACCAACTCTAATTTTGTCAAAAGTGGACTTAGGACACTCTGGTTTTCAGGCGACGATATGAATCGATCTTCAGCAACCTATGGTTGTCGTAAGAGGCAACTAACGGTCAAGTTCGCTGACTTGGTTGACACGTGTAATCGCATCCCAATTGCGTAGATGGATGCTTTTAATGCTGATCACTGGATTGTCTGGTCCCGCCTCAATGATTTACAAACCGCAGTCTTATAGCTGGAACATTGCTGAGCGCGGCGTTAAACAACAAACAAACATCAGAGAGCAATTAAGGTTATCTTCAATCACATTAAGTCGCATTTACCCCCAAAAGTAAATATATTCACTGGTTGGTAATGTTTGGAAAATCTTCCACACGTTGTTACATTATGATATAAATGAAGTAATACACCTACCCATTTATGCTCAGTACAGGCGATACATAGAAGAGACAGAAGTCAGTCATGGTACAGCCACTCATTGTCAAAGGCWGGGGGTCTGTCAAGGGCTGTATCTTGTTGGGATTATTCGCAGGGAAAACCATGGAGTTCGGAAACTGGAAACATTAAAGTGAATTTTAGTTGCATACCTGATTACATTTACAGATATTTGAAACATCGAACATATCTTGAAATCAATTAAAGGGAGAAAGACTATAGTATCCTACCCCTTGATATCCAGCCATGCAGGGTGTCATAGTGTAGCTTCCCTGTAGATCTGCTCCGAGGATGATACCGTACTTGTTCTTTCCACCAAAATCTGAATACGTGGCCCACACCTCCCCATCAGGACCCTCAAAGTCTGACCAGGCCATCTAGAAGACATGCATCATAAGGAACGTTCTGCTCTTTCAAGGCATTATCACCGGCAACAGTTATTGTGACATGAGTGTTTAATTGCTCATTGTACATTTTGTGAATGAATTTTTTTTTCGGAGAATCTATGTGTTAAAACCGAAAGAAACGCAACCACACAGTTGCTATTTAAATTTGCAAGAAACATAACCTATTCGAGAAATGGCCACCAGTGTTCATTTGAAGAAGACAGAAAACAAGAGGCTTATCGTATCAACTCACTGCCTGTCTTAAGAAGTGCAGAAATCAGAATACAATAATCTGTTTCCATCGTCCCGGAACAAATTTGACATTCACATCGTTGGGGAAAATGACAGATGGGAATCGATGGGTACTATTCAGACGCCAGAACATCTCCATTGGCGCGATCAACACTTAGGATTGCGAGCAAGTGAGTGGAAAAGAGGCCTCTTTACCGATCGGTAACGTTTCCTCCTTGTCTGTGTTGATGGCAGAACACCTGTGAACGTTTCATCAGGCCAAATGTTCTGGAAGTGGAGTTATGACCAGGGATGGAATCCCATATGAAGCAAGGACGCCATTGCGATGAAATGGAACCAAGACGATGTTTCGCAAATGGCCGCCTGACCGTTTTTGCAGCAATATGGCCTTGGACTGACGTTACTCATGTTGCGCAGCAGTATCTTAATGAGAACAATTTGTTATCCTGGCCGCAAGATCCCATATTTTTATCACCCATAGAACATAAGGGACAGAAAGGAGCGACAATTACGACGTCTTGTGAACTTGCTTGTGAAACCCCTTTTATGTCGTGACTCATTTGCATATGCCAGGTGCTCTGTTCTTATAAACTCATAGTTCTGTGCTATGTGTTTGGAGACAGTACGATCTCGGTAGCACCAATATAATCGTCGAGTCATTTGAGAGGCAAAAATAATGTACCGGGTTTTGGTGCTAGGGATCAATTGAAAACAAATTTACACACACAATCCCTATTAAGTTCCTTAAAACCTAAATATTTCTCCCTTCATGTGTTTCATTCTTCCTCTTGAACGATAAGGCTAAAAGCTCTTCTCATGACAAGCAAGTGTGCAAACCCAGGGGCAATAGGAAAAGAGCAAGATTACCCTCCGTATTCTGTTGTCAATTGCAGTCGCAGGTCGCGATGGTTTCAAGATCAGGCCGTCAGCATTTACAGATCTGTGGAAGAGTTGAACTGACAGTGATGAAATGTAGACGGACCAATTAGCAGGGATAATACATGATAAATACGGAATTCATGTAAACAAAATCCACAAGTAATAAAGAACACATACATGGGTATTCGACCATACAGGAGAACAAAATAAGACTTACAGTAATAAATAACAAAAACATATGTATGAAAAAACAGCAGCAAAGAAAGAGAAATGCAGAACATATAGACATTAAACAATACATGTAGCAAAAAGTAATCTGCACAGGAGACATCAGTAATTAACACGGGAAGATATAGATATAAGATGGGGAATAATGGAATTAACAATGACTGCATGAGAAATGAATAATAGTTACAAGTGTAGTAAATGATAAATGCATATTTCAGTGAGAAAACATATATGGTCCTGCAGGATACCGAACCACAAGTTTGAAGTTACCCATTAACAGCCAACCTACTTCATGATGAGTGTCTTGTTCGTGCCCCCCACCATGTCACTAATCCCAACTGGGCCTGTGCTTAAGGTTGCAACCACAGCATTCAGGGACGTGTGGGGTTCCGATAAATCTGCAACACATTCAATACATATCAACGTTCTGCCTCTTCGAATGTAGTTATGACACGATAGAAATATTACACACTTCACCTGATCGAGAAAAGTTTCTTAAGAACGTTGGAATGAAATCAACATAACATTACTTTCTCAAAGGATTTATTCCAATTTGAAAGTAATGTCATGTTGATTCAGAACTAATTTTGTACATACTGTAGCCATTTCCGGGTTGAACGCTGGTTGTCCAAAAATTATCCTTGTAGGGAGCAACGCCCAGAGACAAAGCAAATATCGATGACACGCCTATCTTCCAGTTGTCAGTGTTCGGTCGGTTGTCATGGCTTACCCGAGCCTAAAACATAACTTGCAAAGTTTCAAATGGCAAGGGCAAAATATATATATGGTCTGTTTCCAGGACGATGGTGTTAAACAAATACTCTACTTGACTCTACCCATGTGGTGATCGCTATCATACAAATATATCAAAATCAGTATAAACCCACACTCACTAAAATAACCATACCATAAAAGAGTTGCTCTCACCTGTGTAACGACAGGTATTTCCAGAGACTGAAGCATATGTCGCGGAAGAGACATGCAGTACTGGATGGTCAGTCCGTTCTTGGCAGCCCCATTCCCCATCTGAGTCAACCATTGGCGGCCAAGGTCAATGTCAGTCAGAAGCTTATTGATTGCTTCAAATTCAGTACCGAGATAATCCTACAAAAATCAAACAAACGTAAAATTAAATCTGAAATGAATATACATTGTAGGACGGCGTATCTGTAGTTATGAATCTGGTAATAGGAGGTATTACCTGTTCGTAGACAAACAGACCCCATTCTCTTGCTTCGGCGAGTAAATCAGTCCAGAATCTCTGAAACGTGATGAGAAACATATCTTAATGTCTAAACATGTCAGTTGATTGATGAAACAAACCTAAATCCAGTATCAAACGATGCTTAGGTGAAGAAGATGAAGAAGATTGTTTGCGTTTCATTTATATCCTAGCCAACATCAGCAGCAGTACCTCTTCCAGTGGCAATGCCTTTGGACCATCGATGACGAATTCATACTTTCCTCCATTTACAGTTGCGTAGGTTGTGTTACTCGACCTGGAATAATGCAAAACCATCAAATATTTTATGACACAGAACTTGTAGTACATTTACATGCAGCTCCACAGTTAGAAGCGCCACATATATTCGAGTAAAAAATAACTGGATAATGTTTCAGTTTCCAAGTTTCTTGAGTGCTGCTACTGATGAAAACTCGTTTTGGATATGAGAAAAAAAGATTCACAGGATGAGGTAGAAAGTAGAAATTGTGTTAGTGTCTAAAAGCAAATTCCGTAAGATTTTAAAAAGTTGTACTTATAAATGCACTACAATATTATCACAAGTAAATAACCCAACTTAACTCCAGACAAAGTAACTGCCTCAGACAAGCATCGGAATTCAGAAAATGAATTTATCAGATTCCTTGACCCAGCTTACCAGTACATGCTGTGCGCCACGACGGGATACTCCGTCTTGTTATAAAGCCACCTTTATCAAAAGGATGAAATAAAGCAAAAAAGAAAATGTATCAGTTAACTAAACTGATAATATCACTTGGGAAAATGTAACTTTACGGTCCCTAGGTAACACATATCGTAACAACTCAATATATGCAGTCCACTTAACACATAAAAGGGTACATATTTTTGACAAATTTAGTTTTCACACATATATAGGACATTTCCAAATATGATTTTATATCAAAACGAATATTATACTAATAGTACTAATATTCATATAAATAATATCCATAACATTTAATAGATTTATACAATATTTACTCAGTTGAAGAACTGGAAAATATCTCACTGCATTCCATTTGGAAAGACTTTTGGCTGAGCCGCCCAAGTCACAACACCATGATCATTGTCCCAGTAGTACCACCATTCGTCGAACTGAATGTACCTGGTAAGTAAACAAAACCATTGTCCCAGTAGTACACCATTCGTCATACCGAATGTACCTGGTAAGTAAACAAAACCATTGTCCCAGTAGTACCACCATTCGTCATACCGAATGTACCTGGTAAATAAACAGAACCATTGTCCCAGTAGTACCACCATTCGTCATACCGAATATACCGGGCAAATAAACAGAACCATTGTCCCAGTAGTACCACCATTCGTCATACCGAATATACCTGGCAAATAAACAGAACCATTGTCCCAGTAGTACAACCATTCGTCATGCCGAATGTACCTGGCAAATAACCAAAACCATTGTCCCAGTAGTACCACCATTCGTCATACCGAATGTACCTGGTAAACAACCAAAACCATTGTCCCAGTAGTACAACCATTCGTCATACCGAATGTACCTGGTAAGTAAACAAAACCATTGTCCCAGTAGTACCACCATTCGTCATACCGAATGTACCTTACCAAAATATAACCAGGTCATTGTCCCACTGAATGGAACAATACTTTAAGAAGTGAACCTGATGATTGTCCCAATTAGTATTGCCACCCTTCACAAAGACATTAACCAGCACATCACATCACATCACACACGCATCATTCAGGTTGGATACAGTATTGTCTCTAGATATTAAACATAATGCTAATAACCTTTTTTGAATAATGTAATACGTGTAGCTGAATAACAAAGTTTCTCTGGCATTTGTAACTCATGGAAGGCGTGAGTTTCATCAAATTCTCCGATAACATCTACAGTAGGACAGCTATGTAGTTAGTGAGTGAGTACGTGAGTTTACTTTTAGAGTCACATCGGCAACATTTCAGCCATATTGAAAGAAAAGAAAACAGAGAGGTCACAGTCTTAGTAGTGCCCACTACAGTCCGTTTGGCTCAAAAGCGGACCGATGAATTGCAATTTAACTCGCTGATCATAATCAAAACATCATACCCACTCTGTGAGGTTTTTGCAGAATTTTTTTCCTTGTTTGTTTAACAAACTATCATTAAAATATTGACACAGTTCACTGTTTGTTACGAGGGAGGAGTGCAGAGAAAGGGACAGCCAGGTGTTCGTGACAGGTTAATGAATCAATAACTTTGTCTGTGAACGTGCTTCTCGAACACCTGGCTGTCCCTTTCTCTGCACTCCTCCATCAGCGTTTCATGGAGTATTTTATGTTTATTAGTTTTCGAGTTAGATTGCAATTCATCGGT
>VKKT01004329.1:15156-38093 GCA_008038995.1 Haliotis laevigata | reverse complement strand
TGGTGGCTGTGTATGTGTATAGAGGCTGTGTATGTGTATGGTGGTGGCTGTGTATGTGTATGTTGGCTGTGTATGTGTATGGTGGCTGTGAGTGTGTAGCTGTGATGGCGGTGTATGTGTATGGTGGCTGTGTATGTGTATGGTGGCTGTATATGTGTAGCTGTGATGGCGGTGTATGTGTATGGTGGCTGTGTATGTGTATGGTGGCTGTATATGTGTATGGTTGCGGTGTAGAAGAACTGTCACGAGACCTAGACGTAGTGAGTACCAAAGCTGGTTGGTGAGCCGGTGATCTGGATCTCCTAGACAATCTGTTATGGCGAGGTGATCGGGTACAATATAGAGAACTAGTCCGGGTCGGTGTAGTTGGTGATCTAGTTCGGATCGGTGCTCTGGTTCGACCATCTGAATGGGATCGGCCATGAGATGTGGATCTGTACTGTGATCCAGGTCGGTCAATAACTCTGTAAGGGGATCCAGACCAGTTAGGTGGTTAGATCTGGATCAGTCTGGTGATCTGGTTCAAAGTTGTGATCTGGATCAGGTCAGGATTCTGTTTCGATTCGGTGAACTGGATCATACTGGTGATATAGGTCAAGGTGGTGAGCCGAATCACAAGTTAGATCTTGATCCATCCGGTGATCTGGATCGTGATTGTGATTTGGAATGGTTCGGTGAAAGTAACAGGTTTGGTGATCTGGACCGATCCGGCAATCTGGATGGAAGCAGTGAGCTGGAACACTCGGGTAATCCGGATCGAGTTGGTGATATAATCGGGATGGTGATTCGGCTGGACAAGGTGATCTGAATCGTGGAGGTTGATCTGGAATGATTTGGTGATCTGGAATGATGTGGTGATCTGGATCGTCGAGGCTGTTGTTGGCCAGCTCCTCCAGTTTGACGAACTGTGAGGGGACAGTCGGTTTGCCGAACGCGAAAGGCCAGGCTCCAAACGAACTGAGACAGTCGAATGGCGATGTATCGATGATCTTGATGATGATAATGTTGATCTAAGGTCCTATGATACTGTAGATGCGACAGGCAGCAACGAATAGTCGATCACTACAATCCGGGAGTGAACTGATGCCTTAGAAGGAGGTGATTGATGCTCACATAATAGGTGGCGAATGTCCTCAGATAGCTTGTTTGAGTGGCATTTTAGAAGTTGTGACGCATCTATGAGCAAATCCACGGACTTCCTATGGGCTCCAAACTATACCCCATTCTAACAGAAATTTACATGACTGACCTGGAAGATAAGGCTCTAGAAACTGCACCCTTCAAACCTTTCAGCTGGTACCGTAATGTGGAGGACACCTTCATCATCCTCCAATGCAGCTCCTTGCCCATCTCAACAACCATCATCCCCGCATCAAATTCACCATTGAAACAGAGCAGAACAACCAACTACCTTTCCTTGACGTCCTTGTTTCCCGTACCTCCTGCAACCAACTCCAGACCTCTCTGTACAGAAAACCTACCCATACGGATCAATACATCCACTACAACTCCAACCATTCCCCTAAAGTTGAGACCGGCGTCATCTCTATATTGACCAGAAGAGCCAAAAACATCTGCTCAACAAATCTACAAGAAGAAATTGAACACCTAAGGAAAGTCTTTGCAGAACATAACCACTCACTGCCTGAAATAGTCAACAGAACAATTGAATCTACGCTGTCACCTCCTACCAAAAGATCTAAACCAGAATCAGCCCCCATCAAGATATCCATTCCCTACATAGGTAAACCATCACATCAAATCAGCCGACTCCTGAAACAACAAGCAGGCATAGACACAACCTTCTCGGCGTCCTCCAGCCTCAACAACCTCCTCCATGCCAACGGAAAAAAACAACCCACCGTCAACAACAACAACCAGAAATGTGTTATTTATAAAATAAACTGTGATGGTGGACAAAGCTACATAGGTGTAACATGGCACCCATCAACGCCCGAGTCAAAGAACATCATGCCTAATTTCATCAGCAAATCAGCCATCTCTGACCACATCAAAGCAAACCCCAATCATCAAACAGAGTGGTCTGACATCACCATTCTCGCAAACAACCAAACGGACTTCACTAAACGCAAGCTCACCGAAGCCATTCACATCAAACGCCATAAGCCCACCATCAACCGTGACCAAGGATACTTCATTCCATCCGCTTATGACGCCATCTCACCCATTGTATAAACATCTCCTTCATTGTAACTACTCCTGTATTTGTACATCTCTGGCTTCCATTCACTACCCTTTGTGTACTCACTGGCTTCATCAGCTCACTGCTTAACCAATTATGGCAATTATGTTGTTTTCTTTGTTAATTATGTTGTCTCATTGTTATATTCAGTATATATATACATCTCCTCCACTTCATGTATCACTCTTGCTTGACAACGGTACAAGAACCTATATCGAAACATCGCACTCACGAAATAAAGAAGTTGTTATCCATAAAAAAAATTCAATATTGACCTCAGATAGGTAGAAAACTGAGGAAGCGTTCATAAAATCCTCCTAGACAAACGACACTGCTCTCTTGCGTAGAGGTACAATTTTAGGTTGTTGGATCTTGATACGCTTGGCGGGAGTGGGATCGGATTCTGTGGGGTTTTCCTGTCTCTATCAGTGATGTTACGTTAACAGACACAAAAGTAAGCCATGAAATCATCATCTTTTAGTGAATTGCACTTGACACATCGTTTCCCCCAGTCACACTGTCCGATACAGTCACTGCAAGACGAGCGAAGATTGAGGGATGAAAAATTTGTATGGCATTGCATACAAAACTTCCTTTTTCTTGACTGATTATCTGTTTTCCCCATGATGTTAGGTTGAAATAATGTCCCTTATAATACATGTCCACACTGTCATGCGATGAGAAAGAGAATAATCATTCAGAGGTAGTCATGTGGGCAAGTAGTGGAGCATGCTGCCAGCTTCATTAGGGACTATGACGCCAATTAAGGAGAGCAGCATTGAGTGCACGGGCAAATGGACAAGGAGGCCTATGGAAAAATGTTTACAGTCATTCCACTAAAAGTCGAAGCGAGAGAGAGAGGTGCAAGTTGTAAGATCGGATAAATTGGTGTTGTATGTGAGAGAACTTATGAAGGTATATTGGTGCTTGTGACTTGTGAAGTTTAAGTGTTGAGACCAAGAACACAGACAACAGTAACCTGAATATCAGCCAACAGTATCCTAATTACCCTAAGATATATTGACAAGAAGGATAATTATCCTATGACAACTGTTACTGTTCCACCATGTAAGGAATTGATGCTGTACAAGCTTGGGAGACAGGACACAGATAAGTCAATCTTTCCAATGTTACTACACAGATAGCAATTGTTCCACCAAAGGCTATACTCTTTGAGATCCAACCTGTAACAATTGCAGACAACTGCCCATCTTGTGATGTCTCATCCATACTTGAAAACGTTCTTTTGGATGAATTATTGAGAAAGGAAGAAGTCAGCTTGGAGTACAATTGATATGGAGATTTAAAGAGTTTCTCAAAATGACTTGGATTTGGGTCATTCAACAGCTGTTAAGCTCATTATTAATCAGATTGATGACACATCCTTCAAACAACATCAAGGAAAATACCCCTATCCATGTTTGAAGAAGACGTGACAGACCACTTATAGCTAAAGGTAAATTTAGGATGTCTGGTGACATGAAACAATTAAATCACCATTCCTTTAAAAACAGCTTACTCTGTCAAAAATTGCAAATATTTGGACAATCTATTTGGAAGTAAGTTCTTCGCAAAGTCAGACATGAAATAAAGTTATTACAAGGTAGAGATTTGGGGGGAACATAAAGTATGGCGAGCCTTTACAGTGAGTATTTAGGGTTTTATGAGTACAACATTTATGTTTTGATGTCAGGTTCCGATCAAACCAAATTTTTTAAGAGAAAAGTAAAGCATGATGGACATGTCATATCTAAAGATGGAATAGAACCTGATCTGCCCAAAACTGATGTTGTCAGAAACAGGAAGACAAAAACATCTTGTTTTGAGGATCTATAGGTGATTTGTCAAAAAACATTCCAAGGTTGCCAAGGCCCAAACTCAGTTAAAGCCAAGTCTAATTTTGTCAAGACATAGGGATCCACAAGTTGGTGGCTAAACTTCTGATAAAGTGAAGTGAAATGGGTTTTGATGTCACACTTAACACACTGACTTCTGGGCACTGTGATTTGTGATCTTTCTGACTAGACCGGATCAGAAAGAAAAAAATGTCATGAGTCCTCCAAGTGTCTTCACACTGATGTGACATTAGTGCTGGGGCTGTTGTAATGCAAGAAGATGCCTCAGCCTTTGATCATTGTGTTTGTTATTATTCAAATAACATGAGTGAACTAAAATATAATAAAAGGCAGTTTTCGAAGTATTAAATTTCTGAAATGAAATCAAGATTTACAGGGCTGCAAATTATAACAGAAATATGATGAAAATGCTAAGAGAGGCTTATCTTACATTGTATATCTATTTTTGTACCATAAAACAAAGCTAACCAGTGTAAACTATTGAACCAAAACTTACAAAAGGTACTGTTTTCTTACCTTTTTTACTTTCCAGAATGTCTTTGCTTCTAAAACAAAAGGCATAAAAAATCGCCTGACATACTGAGTAGAAAGGTGCATGGTGACTGATATCTGCAAATACAGTCTCTGCGGAGAGTTGTTCAAGGTAGCGATGCACCCATTCTACCATCAGCCCCATGCAGGTCTTCAGAGTCCTGAAACAAGCAACAAATTGTCAAGTAATGGCAATCACATTAAAGCAGTTGTGTGATGTATGCATGTGAGTCATAAGGTAGCATAATCTGCATCCCCCTGACACCTGGGAAGGAGGTGTACTGCACTGGAAAAATACTGTCTTTTTCTATGTTTCTGCATAAAAATAATTGTACTTACAAATAATATCAATACTGAATGGGTGTTATTTTTCCTAAATACCTCGGTTTGCTGTTTACAAAAGAGCCTTGGTCATGTCATGTCAAAAAATATAATTCTAAGAATACTAATTCAATTATGTCATAAATTCCCATGCAGGCTGTCATTACACTTCAAAATCTTTTAGATTTACTAGAGATGCCTTCTTATTGGCAAGCTTTATCTAGAGCTGCTTTCTTGGAGGTTTGCGCCTCGGCCTTTAAGAAGTGAAGAGGCAATCAAAGAACCATGTGTTCTTGTAATGGGTGTGAACTAGGTGTGAAACCAACCAAAAACAAAAGAATGTGGTGAGATTAACAATTGTATTCTAAAACAAAAACACAAAGTCATCAATATTCCCCACAATAATAAATACTCGTCATGAATATGTCAACTAGTTATGACTATGTCAAATGTTACATTGTTCTTCACACTGATCTAACGAAAACATATATGTGAAGCAAAGCGCCTTAGAGCAGCATAGCTGGAACTCAGCGCTATATAAAATAAATTAGAAAATAAATATAAAAACATATGTAAACTATTCATGCTTGTATCAACAACAGACTGCCTGAGCGCTTCCACGGTTTGATGTACCTCAGCAATGTTGATACAGGAAATAGAGTGGTAATGTTGAAGTCCTGCTCCAGAAAGGAGCACTACCACCAATGTCAGTCGAAGTAAAACTTGTTGCCATGAAAACGCAAAAATTATTTTATTCAGAAATCCCAAACTATCAAAAGGCACCAGTTCACAGCAGGCCTATCTATGTGCAAGGTTTGGTGAAGATATATTGAACAGTTTTTAAGTTCTGCTCCGGAAATAAGCACTACCACCAATTTCAGTCAAAGTAAAACTGGTTGCCATGGAAATGCAAAAATTATTTTATTCAGAAATCCAGTTCACCACAAGTATATGTGCAAAGTTTGGTGAAGAAATATTGAACAGTTTTTATGTTCTGCTCAGGAAAAGATGAATTTGCATGGACAGATGGGCGGACAGTAAAAAACATTTTGTGGGGGATGCTAACTTCACAAATCAATACAAATTCAGTAGAAAGGTATCACTATGGCAGTACAAAACTGAGTGGCAATACAAATTCAGAGGTAATATAATACTTGAACAGTGATTGTTGCAATAAGGACAATGATGGTAACGCTGACCTGTCTGCAACAGTAATCAACTTGCAACTGGGACTATGGAGGATGTGATCATCACATACAATGCAGGGCCTAGATTTCCGAAGTTCTCTTAGAGCTACAATAGTCGTAAGTTAATGTTAATGTATGACACTTATGACTATCTTAACACTAGGAGAGCTTCGAAAATCAAGCTCCTGGTCTTCTGGTGACTTAAGATGTCACATGAGATGAAAGGAAATAGCTAACTCCCCTTACATACACAAAGATAAGTTGCATAAAATTTCCATGCTAAGGTAGATCTTTCTATAATATTCAGTGGATCAGAGGAGGGTTCGAGTACATTCCAGCTCTGTCTAAATATAGTACAAGTCTAGATATTGAAACATAGTTTGAACGCAGTAAGAATTTTCTTTCCTAATTTAAGTACAAAAACTGGTAAGCATAGCAATCAATAATAATATACATTATTTGCAGTCACGACGGATCACCGTCAGCCAACTCACAGTAATGCATCAGCATTACTGTTGTCAAAATCAAATTCCTGCAAAGTCAAGCTCCAGTGCATTGGGCATTGGTTTTTGTTCTTCATCAAGTCGAAATCAAAATTTAATTCTTTTCAATTGTGGATTTGGTTTCAAATGCAATAATGTAATTCATCAAAACACTTGTAAAGTTTAAACATTTTGAACTTAACAATGTGACCTAAATCTTTACTGAATGTGTCAGCCATCACTGTCGGGCTAGTCGTCATGTTTAGAACTGTTCACAAACAAGCAGATAAAAGGATGCTTTAGGAGCGGCACACATAACAGGGGAAGACGAAAATGAATAACACGGAACTGTATGTCTCAAATAGATGTGATTATTGTTCTTCATCTGAGGACGAGTCACTGTAAATAATACGGCGACGCTTGGCGGAGGACGCCAGTGACGCCTGCTCATCTCGGCTCGGAATTCCCACTGCGGCTGACAGTGGCAGTGATCGAGATACAAGAGAGCCTCTTATCTTTTGATGTTGTGTGTTAGAAACTCCCTGTGCAGTCCTGACAACATACACCCTGAAGGTATTCAATGGCCTGATAATATTGACAACTCTTCCAACCAGTTGTCTGTCAATTTTGACCAAATCATTAACTTTAACGGGCGACGCCATATTTATTTACACTCATGATAGACCTAGAAGATGTATTTATTTACTCACTTAGATTGTTTTATTTTCGTTTTTATGTACCAAAACTCGAGTTATTAAAAGATTGAAAACCTATGCTTGTAACCACACCAAAAAATAAATTTCATTTAATTTCATAGAAGTGTTCTCTGTTTACATGCTCTCAGAAGGTGTGAAAACTTCTGAATGAAAATCATGAATGGAATGAGTGATGAAAGTAGTACCGGTAATGTCAAAGTTCACGTATTAGCCAATCAAATCACGCATATGTGTCATAACACTTTGTTATGAAACCCCTTTACGAACGCAATTCTGGTAATAATGCAAGTTTGGGTACATCTACAGAATAGTGGATACCTACCAACCATTCTTTAGTGCCACATGCACTTCCAGTTATAGGGATGCATGAGCTATAAAATTTCTAAAAATATGGGAGCATCAAAATATAATATAACCATTAAAATCAGATTTTTTAGGACGACTTCTCATTAGTAAAACTAACCATCGATTTTGAAAATGAAAGGTAAGTTATCACAAACATAAAATATACCGGTATATGTCTTTGAAGAAACTGAGCTACAGAATTCTGGGAGTTGGAGTGAATGTGCGTGCTAACCCTAAATTAACCCTAAGCCTAACCCTATTCGTTAAACTAACTGTGAAAAAGATAGTAACAGATATCAAAGGGCTAAAAAGGTAAGCTACACTGAGATAACGAAGTACTACAACTTGAGTTGAGTTGCGCACATTGTTTATGGAGTTCTAAAGTTTTCAAAGATGGCAGAAGGTATCCGGTATTCTGTAGTCTTTCCCCAGTTTTAAAGGATTTGTGAGAATGGCCTTAATTTTTTTAAAAGCTTTGAAAAATTTACAACGGTAACTAGCCATTCCCAAGAAATCTCATGAGTTCCTTTTAAATTGAGGGAAATGGGAATTTCAAAATAGATTCCACCTTGAACCGGCTGTTCCTGGCCTTAGCCTTGACATGACATCAAGCTTGTACATTTGCATGTGCATGTGCAAGTTCACATTTTGCTAAATTAACAGTCAGCTTGGCTTCAGTGAGTCTTTCGAAGAAGGAATGTATCCTCTTCACGTGTTAGACCCATTCCATGGAATGTGCGTAACGATCTGGAATTGGGCTGACATAAGTTTATAACTGGTTGCTGTGCAACATCGGAAACGGATCTATATGACGTTGCTCCTGTTTAGTATAAAGAATCATTATAAATTCAGTGATGCAATGTAATTCCAATGTAATCCCTTTGCAGTGATTTGTAAACTTTCTAATTCTAATATATGACTGTTAATCATATCTTTTCCATATTATTTGCTGGTTTCAGACAAAGTTGTCTTATGAAATGATTTCTGGTTAACTTATGGTTTCAACTTATTTTTAAACATGAGGTAGGAAAATTTAGTATTCTTTAGATCATAAAGAGCTGAAAACATCCTTTATGTCAGCATTATCTTGCTGTCCTCTGCAGTTCTTTTGATCAGCAGGTAAAACCTAAATTAGCCATAATCAACCAAAAAATTGTCCATATAACATTATTTTATTATTATTATAATCTATTCATATAGCGCCAAGTTCCAGCAAGGCTGCTGACAGGCACTTTGTTTTTTCCCTCGATCATAGGATGTCAGTCTCAACTGCACTTTGTATTATCAATCACAACTCCGTCGGGGAGCATACAACTCTTGCTGTCACAAGGCGCACTGACTTTCCCATCCTTACAAGGTACCCCATTCACAGTTGGGACACATAGTCACAGTACTTCGTGCAGTTTACTGCACGTTGCTGTACCCACAACTAGGTGTTTGCACGTATTCATTTGGCCACCATCTGGTCATATACCAACGGTTTCGTGGGTTCTTTTAGTGCACAGGGTTGTGTGTTGTGACAACACTGAAAGAGTCTGCACACAAAGTTGACTCCAAGGTTTTTACACGTGCAGTTGAGATGGGCTCGATCCCGGGGCCTCAAGCTCGCTGGATTACTAGCCTGGCGCCTTAGCCAGCTCTCCCACCACGCCCCCGTACACACGTGCATTAATTAATCACCACCCTATTTTTTTATAATAAGATGTGATGCTACAGAAACGTTAGGGTATAGCCATCAATTTAATCAACCTATAGTTTAAGAAGCTTTATCCATTGACAGTTTTACAAATACCATAACCTGAATTTTTACTCAAAATAACTATTCCTCTCCTGCTCAAACTAAACAATTAAATTAAGTTTTGACTAAAAATAACAACTCTGTTATATACCAAGATTACATTTACACATCAAGTAAGCTTTAATTATGCAGAAAGGTCTGTCAAAGATTCAGACCTTTTTCCAACAATTCAGATTGCTAATTGACAAAAACTGAAAAAGGCCACATTACTAAGATTTTGGCATAAATGTTTTATGATTTTGAGTTTATTGTATTGAATAAACACTTCTCCTTGTGTAACGTAACTTATTGTCAATCTTTTATAGACTGAAACAAACTATAGCCATTTTGGACAGTGATTTTTAAAACGAAACATTTAATGAGTCGGTTCCAGTAAGATTTAAAGAATCATTCAGTATCTTAAATTCATCTGAATGGCCAGATTCTGAGAAAAAGGTGATTCATGTTTCCTAACCCATTATCATGTCATGTCATGAATAACTTGAAATCATAACTTCTGCTGACTATAAAAATTGTACAGTAGCATGTCATGAAGACAAGCAACCATTTTGTAAGAATCCATTGGATGCGAATCAGTAACCTTTGAATTATTAGCTGGCAGCTCGCTGACCGACACTGACCGCTGACCTGTAACACTTAGTGTAAATTTATCTGGTCATACTTTTGACGCTACAGAAATGAACGGAAAGAGTTGAATATGACAATTACAAAGGTTACAGGTAAACATGGTCTCTTCAATTTAATCTATGAACAGTGGCGTGGAGTGATCTGATATGGTGTGCACTGAAAATAGTTGTTGACATACACATGAATGATGTGCTTTCCAATAATTCATTGTGTGATTTTGTGTTGGGAACAGAGTAAGGATAATGAGGATCAGTGTAGGTAACAAGGAAGGCACCAGGCTGAGTCAGCTTGGGAATCACGAGTGGCCAAATGTACAGTGAGTGAGTGAGTTTTGTTTTATGCCGCACTCATCAATATTTCAGCTATATGGCAGCGGCCTGTAAATAATCGAGTCTGGACCAGACAATCCAGTGATCAACAGCATGAGCATCGATCTGTGCAATTGGGAACCGATGACATGTCATGATGTGTCAACCAAGTCAGCGAGCCTGACCATCCGATCCCATTAGTCGCCTCTTACAACAAGCATGGATTACTGAAGATCAATATACTAACCCGGACCTTCACAGGTCCTGTGTTTTGTATAGATCACCATAACTAGATGGTGCATTGCATGAAGTCAGTGTTGGTCAGTGTTATGATCACCTTGACGTACCAGCCTGATCTCATCGTATAGCGAGTGAGTATGGTTTCATGCCACTTTTAGCACTTCTCCAGCTATATCACTGCGGGGACACCAGAAATGGGCTTCACACATTGTACCCATGTGGGGAAAAGAACACAGGTCTTCGGCATGACTACGCTTTAACCATTAGACTAACCCACTGCAAAAACTAGCAATCATGTTCAGCTAAAACAAGAATACATACTTGATTGAAATGAACTTTGCCCTTGAGATGAAGCTGCCAATATAAGCCACTGATGTTTGCCTGAAAACTGTTTCTGAATTAGGATTCTGAAACCTTGTCCAGAGATAGTCAATGAAGCCATCTGCAAGAGCCTGAAAAACAGTCAAGAAATGTTTCTCAAATTTATCATTTGAACACAAACATTCATTCTGTTATGAAATCATTTATTGTTACACAGAATATAAACTGAGTGAAGCATCATTTCTTTATCTACCATTATTCTCATTTACAACCCATGAAAAAGACAAGTCCACATCATTGTCCTATTGTCCATGCAGTTTTGAGTTGTTGTTTTTAATCATTTTTTTCATTGGCACATGGACTCCAGTCATGTTTAAAACATATTGTAGATTTCAATTAGAAAAACATCACATAAAATACATCATACAGAAGTTAAGAACATCGTTCAGAAAGCAAGAGATGGCAGATTGACCAGAATTTGAAAAAAAAATCGATTCTTGAACTTATCATAGCAGAATATTTTGTCAGTTGATAATATTTTATAACATCCTGTTGTAAAAACTGAAAGGTTGGCATCTGTTTAGACATTTTACAGTTAAAGATGATATTTTTGAAATGGATAAGAATCACGTTGATTGGATCATTATTTTTAAGACCGAATCCGTGCAAAATTTGTTTTTTCGTGAACTTTATATTTACACCCAGATTATTGTTAAGCTTGTTTTCAAGATTTTGCCAGATAGGGATAACCTTGCTACAATCATAAAATAGGTGTGTTAGAGTCTTTAAACAACCAGAACAATAGCTGCACAAGTCATTATCAATGTACTGCATCTTAAAAAGTCTGTTATTGTTGGTAAAAGGTGGTGCAGGAGTTTGTATTGAAACTATTGTAGATTGGTGTGTTTAAAACAACGGAACGGGATATGGTTATATTGATGCCAATAGTTTGTATTGATTTCATTTTCTAGTATCCTATTCCATTTTTCACAATGTTGATTTTTGATATTTCATGTTTTTGTCTAGTCAAAAAGTTTAACATACATGGTAGCACAGTGTTTTCTTTTTTACTGATGGTTTCTAAGTATAGGAGAAAACACTTCCCCTCGGTTTTGGTAAAGAATGTAAAACCGAGGGAGGAGGGATTTCCCTAACATATAAACCATCATTGATGGATAATTATAATGTAGACGATCATTTAATGAAGCTACATAACAATAACTGAAGCGCAAGTAAAATCAATTTAATGACAGTCACTATCAATAAATAATTCAACCCCAACGTCTTCGTCGGCTTGGTGGCCGTGAGGTAGAGCGTCCACTCAATAACCTGAAAGATGCGGTTCCAATCTTGCTTGAGAAAACATTTGCACTTTGAAATTGATCTTGGACAATGATTTTTAATTGATTCCAAACACTCATATATCACTCGAATGTTGATGTTCATATAGAGTTAGGAAACAATAATTACAAAAAGTAAAACCTGGGAAGAGGTCTTACTTACAAAAAGTAAAACCTGAGAGCAAACAAAAACCTCAAATGTGTCTGTTCCGAGAAAACAGGAGATGCTTAATATATAGTGAGAAGCACATTTCAGGTTTATATGTTGATATCAGTTCTTTTGAGGAATGCTTTAATTGAATTAATGACTCCTGAATATTCTAGAAAGTTTGTTTTAACATTGCATTTATTTTCAAAGGCATCATGAGACATGAATTTTCCAGAGTCATTCAGAAGGTCATTTATAATTATCTTGCCTCACACATAAATGTTGTTTTCTGCCTGAGCGCTCGTCTAATATTTTCAATGTACCCCACTTACAAGCGAATAACATTTTCTATGTTCCCCGCTGGGAATGCCGAACTCAATTTGTACTTCGTAGTACTAATTCTTTATCTCGAAGTAACATTGAATTACGTATGATGTACGGAAATTACTGATGTTTTGCGAATGCAAATCGATGGAAGGGAGATAACCCTAAATTTGTTTTTTGTTGTCTTGTCGTCTGGTACTCCATACCATGATCTGATACCCGTGCTTCAAACAGTTCAAAATTACCATTGAGGTGTTCGGTAAGATAAATACGTTGTTCACTGGTCCCTTGGGGCCCATGGGTTGCTATACCCTTGGTGTTTCTTTATGTCCTCCTCGCCCTTTGGTCTCAGGAAACATAAACAAACATCAGCCCATGTCCCCCTCGAGACCAGTGAACAACCTATAACACCTTTCAATAGAATACAGTTTTCCTATCAATTAAGATATTTTGGTTATACCAGATGAATTGTGTGCTGATATTTTGTGAATCTGCTGTCCCATGTCTAGATAATAGGTCCCACCAAGCATTCAGAAGATCACAGTAGAAATTGTTGCGAACAAATGGAATGATAACTTTTTGTAGATTTGGACAATTATATTAAAAAATAGTTGAAGAACCCAGTTTAGGTAGATTTTCAGAAAAAAAGATTACACCATTTGGTGTGGTTATTATAAAATCGCCTTAAGACAGAAATCTTTTGAGCATGCATTATTTCTTTTACATTAGGTGCATTAAGACCACCATCTTTAACAGTGCATATCAGTTGGTCATGTTTGACTTTGTCGGGTTTGTTTCCCCATATAAATCAAAACAGTCATCAATCAATTTGTACAGAGGATTAGGTAGAGAGGCAAATAAATGGTTTAATTTTGGAAGGACAAGAGATTTCAACACGGTGGTTCTGCCAAAGGGGTTAGGTTTTGAGCTGACCATATTCACATGAGGGTTTCACAATGTCGGAACTTATCTTTATAGTTCAGATCAATCATATCTTCAATATCCAAGTCAAATTTTATTCCCAGTAGTTCAAAATTACTTTGTTCCGGTTCAGATTCCATTTCTGACAAAGGTTCATTCTTGAATGTTTCTTCGAACCAATCCAAATAATTCTAGTGTTGTTTATGTTGACTTTCAATCCTGAAAAGCATGCAAAGAAGGTTAAAATTTGAAGCACTGCTTGTAGACAGCGTTCTATTCCATCTAGGGTACAGGTAGTATCATCAGCGAACTGATTTAGTAGATATTCTACATTGCCTACATGAATTCCTTTTATTTGTGTATTATTACGTATCATTACTGCGAGAATCTCAAGACAAAGTCAAAAAAGATATGGCGACAGTGGGTCACCTTGACGACAACCCCTGTAGTTCTGAGTTTTGTTTTTCTTTTAATCAGAGCAAACTATGTTAGAGTCAAAATTTTAATATGCTGAATGTAGTTTTCAAAGCATATACCGGTATAACATGTATTGTTTTCTACCTATCGTATAAAACAAGCCAAAACTGAGAGCAAGGCTTACTAATACCCCTGACCAGGACCCCCAACTTCAGCTGAACAACAATTATGAGGGCTCCATGCCTAACACGCAGGAGACCTATTGTAATCATTGATTTATTAGGACTCCTTGCAACTAGGCAGGAGACCTATCGTTATTGTTCATGTTTTTATGATGATTATTATTTATCATTCTGCCGGGTTTTGTTCCACTCTTACAAAGAGCACCACTGGACAGAAACTGTCAACAAAAACATATCATATCAAACATCCAGCCTATTAGGCCACAAAACAAAGGGGAGATAAATTAACTTTAAAAATGGAATCTTTATTAATCAAATTTCCCCAAATTTATGTGCACCTATGTTTGCAGATGACATTTCGGCACTATCTGGCACATGTAATTTGCTTCAAAAGAAATTTTGTAAACAATACTTAAGGGTGAAAAACAATACATTAAATGGTATGGTTCTTGGCGAGTGTGGCCGACTCCCGTTACAGCATTTGTACATGTCAAGAGTGATTAAATTCTGGTGTAGACTTACACATATGCCACAAAATAGACTTCCACATCAATGGTATTTAATGTTAAGATCACTAGATAGCTTATAATACCTGGGTAACAAAACTTAGACACATCCTGTTTCAATATGGATTTGGTTATGCCTGGCTGAGCCAAGAAATTGAAAATGTGGAATATTTTGTGTATCTATTCAAGATAAGGCTAGGAGATCACTTTAAACAATCTTGGTTCTCATCAATTAGTGAATCTCCTAAATGTATATTTCATAAGGAGTTTAAAACTTTGTTAAATGTTGAAAGATATTTGTGTTGTGATATCCCTATGCATTTAAGAATAGCTATATCAAGGTTTAGATGCAGTAATTTTAATACAGCCGTTGAATGTGGCAGGTATAATGGAATTGAAGATAACGAAAGACTATGCCCTTTTTATAAAACCAGAGCACAGCATTATATAGAAAATGATTATCATGTACTATTTATTTGTAATGCCTATGATAAGCTTAGAACTAAATATATAACAAAGTTCACTAAAGAACGACATACTCATTACTCTTTTGTAAATCTTTTGCAAAACAAAAATGATGCTGTCATATACAATTGTACCATGTACAGAAATTGATAAACTCCAGGACGAAGAGCTGCAGAGTTGTTTTGTGCACACACTAAACACAGTGTCAATCTGATTGTATTATGGGTGAGGGCCTCTTTACTGAAAAAATACTGTCTGTCTGTCTTAAAAAATGTCAATATCAACAACAAATATATGCAGAACTACATATCCAATGACTACCAAATTTCTTGTGCAGATGCGCAATCAAATTGTCAACAATTTCGCCTTGATGCGTTGAGTTGCTAAATTTACACCGTTTGGCCGCAATAGATTTTTGGTGGTGTATTTCAGCAAATTTCTGAGGATTTTCTCCCAAAATCTGCTCCACTGAAACTACAAGAGTAGACTAATGCTTAGTCTCTGAATATATATAATTTTGATAGTTACAAACAAGCCCATTTAAATTGAAAATGAGCCCCAGGGAGACCAGAGATTCAGAACCTGAGGAAATCTAGACTTGCTTTATTTAGAGCTTTAGCACTGCAGAGAGGGCTTGGCAGTGGGGAAAATAATGTGGTTCAGGGACTGTGAGACAGACTACTACAAGAGCTACGGCTTCCCTACTTTCCATACTTTGTCTCTATGCACCTCCAAACCTAGGGTGATCGGGGTAAGTCTCTCGGTTGCAGCAACTTCTGGGCAAAAATTGCCTTAAAAAACTTCCAGATGCTTCTGTGCAATTTTTGCAAACCAAACCTAGCAGATACAAGACTTGAACATTTTGAAAGCTGTTCTGAAAAAACATATACGCATATATGCATCTGGAGGCTGAAGTCCCAGCGATTCCAGAACACTAATTCTTTTGACTATAGACTCAACAAGGCCAATGGAGCTACAGCCTGTTAAAGAGGGAACTCTTTTCTTTCTGGGACTACTTACAAGGGGCAAGACCCCCTGACCTAGGCTGTATTTCAAAGATCTACTCACGTGTCAAAAATGTGTTCTGGGTGTGTTCTAGACAATTTCTAATACACTTCAAACACCTGTAACTCTAAAACCAACCATCCCATTTCGACCAAAAATTGTGTATGCATTTAAGTGCCAATTGTACTTGCCAATTGCAGCAACATAGCTTCTAAGACAACAGATGGACACATAAAATTATATTTTCTCACTATAGTTGCTATCTTCATCGGTTCTCTACAGTACACTATGAAAATTGGCAGAGTGTTTGCCGATCATTTGTTATTCTTTGTTGAAAGTATCACCGTTTGGTGGTTACATACAGCCCATTTTCTTAAAGATAAGCGGTGATTGAGCTAGCTGACGGAAGCACCATGAAAATCCTCCAGCAACCCCCACCCGCAGGTTTTCCAATGACCAAAGAGCAATGCACTTTTAGTAACATTTGTGTCTTCTGCAGTTTGTTTATGGATTTTAAAAACTTTGTAAGTGACCTGTTTCCAGGTGTTATGTGTACTCAAAGTATATTTGGGAGTTCGCGCCAGTTGTCAAATGGGCAAGTACAATTACCGTCCTTAACAATATCTCATTGACATCTTAAAGTGTAGAAACAATAAATAGTTATTACATTTTGTTAAGACTTTTATAAGGCACATCTAAACTTACAGGACATTGAAAAGTTTTCAGCCAGCAGCATGAATTTGTCAAAACTGATGGTGATGTCATCTATTCAGTTAAAACAAATAAACATACAACCATCATTCTTGTTCCTTTGAAGTTCTGATGAAGTCAGCATCTGTTTCCAAAGTCACAAGTGCCAGTATCCAAACCATACTACACAATCCATTGCCTTTTACCCTGGACCATAAGAATGCAAAGCTAACAAAGAAGAATTTCCTATTATGGGCAGTGATATGATCCATATTAACGGTAGCCATAACTACCTTCAACAACCAAGTGACAGATACAATTGACTAGATTATATTAGAGTCAAGGAGCCCTCATCGTTGCTATATTTATAATTATGTTTTACAGATGAAGATGAAAATGCAGCAGAGAGGGTTCCGGTGATCCTGGCACAGACAGGCTGGTAAGGCTTATCATCAGCTCAGGGCCCTTGCCCCCTCTACACACAGCCCAGACAGCGAATGGGACTTCTCCCAGGAAGCACTGCCAAGTCAAACACACCAAGAACTTTCCGGAGAATATGTAGACTCCCCAACACTGCAGCCTTCTGCGTTACCCAGAGTGTCAGAAGGGCTGTGCTCCCGGTGGAGAACCCAGCGACCTCCTGATCTGTGCCAAGAGATCAGGAGGTACCAAACCAAGGGCACCTAGAACAATGGGGAGTCTGATGACAGTGTACTTGGGATGCATGCAAAAAAGACATTTCAAAGGCGAGGTCTTTGCATGCATTTTCTGTATTTTTATTCCTCTGTTTTTTGTTCCAATCATAACTCAAGATCCAGTAGATCCAGGTTCTAGGCTCAAGGACAAAAGGCAGATAAATAAAATTAATTATAAAAATTCAATTTCATGTCCAATAATCTCCGAAACTTCTGGACCAATGAATTCCAAATTTCTATAACTATAACCTGTGCAGCCATCAGCAGTCCCTATAAAGATCTGATTCTGGATCTGATTGGATGTAGTAGAATTTCATGAAGGTGTTATGCAAACTCCATTGGCAACTTCAAATGATTTGTTCTTTTTAAATGGAATCCAAGATGCTAGACTAGTAGCTAGGATATGTATCTCATGAGCTCTGCATTTCGGTAATCCTAGGTGTGGACAGGACAGGAGGTTGTGCAGATAATACATTAGACAAATTGCACTTGAGGAAAGTATGTTGTACTTCTTTTTTCTTTGAAAAGGTCTCATTAGCTGGTTAGAAATGGATGAGAACCTACAGACATGCTATTATGATGAAGAACAACAGCTTGTGCTGATCTGTATCTTCCAACAGTTTCATGCCTAAAGCTTTATGAAGTCTAAGACGCAGTAGGAAATCAGGTCTTGTTACCTCCAAACTCCTCCTGCTGTGCACCACAAGAAGAATTTTCTCCATTAAGCGACTATTTCAGAGGTGGATTCATAGAAACTGGAAGCCTTCATCTCAAAAGAAGCAAAGATTCCAAGTGAATAACTGCAAGAATGCCACAAACTCTGCTGACTTGGGAGTCAAGTCAGAGGACTATGCCCACTGGCAACTTGAAAGGTTGCACTATCAACAGGGAAAATATTCTTGGGTATCTGGTCCTCTTTGTCAAAGGTGGGGCCATCAGATTGACACAATCAGTCTCTTCTACCTGTTTGATGTCTCATTAGACCCTTCCAAATATCCTCTTTAAAAGGCTATCTACCAAGATGTAGATTAAATTCACTAATCTTGGTCCTCCCTATCTTGTGATGTTTAAACTCCAGAGGTGTTGCTACGAGCACTGAAGACTGAAGTCGTAGATATAATGTCTTGAGGGCTAGACAAATGGCTTCATTTCCTGACAATATATTTTTATATTCCATGTTTTCCAAATAAGGTTTCTGCTGTGTTTGATTTTCAGAGGCCATTGAGATATGACAGCCATCCCAAGAGATGATGTACACTATGTTGTGAAAACATATGATCTATCATCAGAGGAAAAGTTATGAAAAGGTTTTTCGGGTTTTTTCTCTTTTTTTAATTATCTTTTTAGTTCAGAAACTCCTGTTACATATTGGGGCTCCAGCCCAGGGAAGTAGAAACCCCATTAAGAGAAAAGAGATTGAAGCAACAGGCTTCTGGGTTTTTTTAAAGACATTAGACAAGCACATTGCATTCACTCACACATTCACACTGACAGAATAGGTAGCAAATAACATGAAGTATATAATAGTATATAAGTATATAAGGAAAATTGACTAGCACATGATGGATGAAATGACACTTTGATGCTATGTACTGTGATATAGATTTGGCTGAGAAGTTTAATATGGTGCTATACCGATGGCTTGGAGTGTACTACTGGTCATGATACAACATCCATTTTTGATAGAATTTAATGTTTTCACTTTTAGAGAAATATCTTGTTTTCTCAATCTTGTATCTATCACTCAACAGTCTCTTAAATATGTAATATTTGGAGTGGAAGAAGTAAGTTTGCATTCATAAACATGGAACTTTGCTAGTAAAAAATGAGATCAAGCACCTCATCAAGCTCTGAAGTAAAGGTTAAGTTACACACATGAGACCATTTTTCAAGGAACAAGTCTGAGAGTGACCTCCAGAAAGTTTGGACATAACTGCATTCCCAAAATAAATGAACAAGAGTTTCAGCACAATCCCCACAAAAGGAGCACTTGTTACTAGATGCCATATTAATCTTGACCAAATAGGAATCGGTTGACATCAATCTATGCAGTATCTTTAATTGAAACCACCTAAGCTTTGTGTCTGGTGTTGTTTCTATTGGTTTTAACAATATCTCTTCCCAGTTGAGGTTTACTAAAAATATGTTTTCCCATTTAAATTTAGTCTTGAAGACCTCTTTTGAAGCAGATAGGATGTAGTAATAAAATTTTGCTCCCTTTTTAACAGAGAGTATACTTCTGACAACTGGGATATGATCCAAAAGTTCATATGAAGCAGGCTGGATCAATTGAAAGACTCTTAAAGTAGCTTTTGATTTCACAAAGAAAACCATGGTATGTCACAAAATTGACTTTTAAATGAAATTTTTCTTCAAAATCCCTTAGTGACAAATAGCTTCCATCAACATTCATGGAATCTGATATTCTGCTAATGCCTTTGTCAAACCATGAGGATTTAAATACTGGCTTATTGGCAACCAAGATAGTATTGTTATAAAACACAGGTTCTGTAATGAAGTCTTCAAATGATTGTGTAGAAATTGTATAAGAGTATTCGTGAAGTTCTAACAGACGATTTTTCCAGAGGTATTTGTGATTTTATCACTACATGTTTTCAGAAAGACAGAACTGAAACTAGAGATATTCATGCAATCTGGAATAAAACTGAAAAGCAAAGATTTCCATTTTGGAATAGTTTCAACATCAAACATACACCTGACCCATCTCAATTTTAGGGCTCCAATGAATTTGTGAATATCATCCATGCCCAAACCACCGTCCTTATGTGACTTACAAGCTAGTGATCTCTTGATCTTGTCAGGCTTACCACTCCAAAGGAACTTGAATAAACTTTGATTTGATTCCTTCAAAAAGTGTCCTGATGGGTTTGGTACAGTCAAGAATAGATAATTGAGTTTTGATAACAGTAGGTAACTATTATTAGGGGTAACTATTCTCTTCATCCATCGGCTAATGATCTGACGCATTTCGACCAACTTGCTATCATAATACTTTCCCAACATCTTACTCAGATCTGTATCAAAATTGATAGAATCCTAAAGGTGTCTGGGTTCAATCTTATTTTTAGGTTGGGTAGATATTTTACAGAACAGATTTTCTTTGTGCCAATCAATACAACTTCAGATTTGTCATAATTGATATTTAAACCTGAAATATCTGAAAAAACATCTAGAATATCAACTGTAGATTCAAATGAAGTCCTTGAGCCATCTAAGATGAATTCTGTGTCATCTGCATACTGAGTGAGAAGATATTCCTCATTACCTCTGATATTCGGATTTTTTCTTACTTACCCAGCCAAGATTTCAACACAAAGAATAAAGATGTATGGCGATAAGGGATCACACTGTCTACAACCTCTTTGAATGTAGAACCAAGGTGACAATGAAACATTTATGACAAGACAAGATTTGATATCATTATACATGCCATTGATCCATTTATTAAAGTCTTCACCAATATTAAAAAACGACAGTGTTTTATCTTTGAATAACCACGAGACGGAATCGAAAGTCTTTTCATGAAATGGAATTATGAATATTTGGATTTGAACCAGAGAAAGAGTATGGTAGAGGAAAGCTAACTGAGCAATTGTTCAAATTGAGCAAAATTTGCAGAAAGCATGCCACATAAAATTGCCACCAATGTTTACCTTAAAAGGCACTTACTATTTCCACTCATTGCCCTTTTAAGAAATGCAGAAATCAGAAAAACATCTCTATTTATAGTTTTGGAACAAATTCTACGTGCCATGCCTCTGGGAAAAATACAGTTGGAGAGCTATACACTCATTCTCAATAAAAGGGCACATTTGTGTTGCCGCGCTCTGTGTTTTCCTGGCTTTCCTAGTTAGTTGATTCTTTTGCATTTTGCAACATGTCACCACCCCTACTAAAGATTTAAACAGCACGTGTCTGCCACATGTCGGGAATAAATTAATATATCCAATTACAGTAATTGTTAACTTTGAAACGTACATGACTATCGCCGCAATTGGTATACACACGTTAAATGACAATTTTCATTACTGATAACCCAGTAAACAGACTGTAGTATTTTGTAATGATAGAAGTTTCATTTACCTGTCAATGAAACTAAACAGGACGTGAAATAACTTTACTGTCAAGTCTTAGTGTCTGTCGCCAGTTTGTAATTTACGAAATTTGTGTCAGCTTTCTTTAGTTTATTAAAGGATTTTGAGCACTGTTTAAGATATATGCGAGTAAAACACATCTGTTTTGAGATAGTCATGAGAAAGAGCTGTGAAAAGAAGTCTGACGGATCCCAAAATTTTGCATGTTTTGCATGTGTCCTAGGTTGAACTAGGCCTGCCCAAAACGTATGGCTAAGGATGTAATGTACGTGACTATTATAATATCGAAGTAAACAAAATATATCCAAATATATCTTGCATGATAATTATAAACACTAACGGTCGCATCATGATATCAACATTTTTTGTTTAATCCATAACAAGTTTGAACAGATATTGGGAAATTGTTGATAGAAAGAAATGTACATTACTGAAATGTACGATACCAGTACATTTGGATTTCCTTATTCCTTGTGCAAGAATATAGACCAACCTGCCATCTGAGGTCATTACAACAACACTTGTGCCAGACTGTAGTCAGCCGGACCAAGACATTTGGTGGAAGGTCTTTTCAGGTTGTTGGCCCAGCTTTGTGGAACAAATTACCCCTCTCTCTTCTATCAGTAGAGACATTCAGTACTTTCAAATCCAGATTAAAAACTCATTTGTTCAGCATTGCATATGGATTTCAGCAGTCTTCTTAAGACTGGATATTGACACTATATAAATGTATATAAATGTAATGTAAATGTAAATGTAAATGTTATTCCAACGTTGTCCACCTCAATACGACTTTTGCGCATGTCACTATTTTAATCCACCATGTGCCATAGAGTCCTGAGGCGGCAGATCTACGAATTAATATCTTCAGTATCGCTCAAAATATTATTAAATGGTGATTGAAACTTTAGTATCAATATGTTTTCTTTGTCTCATAGAATGTAAGGGAAACACAGAAATAGGAACAATTACATGTATTGTTAGTAATTGTTAGTAAACTTACCTCTGGATTATGGTAGCCTTATTCCTGTGGATTCACAGAATACATACAGAAAATCAAAAGAAATAGCTATTCCTAGTGGTATACCTAATCTACCCCTGAGTTATCTCCCTTGATCCTGACGTCACTGTGTTGTTCTCCTAGAACCCTTCATAATTTTTCTAAAAAACAACACATCAATGACATCTTCTAAG
>VKKT01004328.1:53193-64664 GCA_008038995.1 Haliotis laevigata | reverse complement strand
ATTTCTGATTTTTTTGCCCACAGACGCTTGGACTATGATCGTTTGCCAGGCCACGTTTACAGCTTCACAGTGACAGCTACAGATAAGGGGTCACCTCCAAACAGTGGGACAACTAGTGTCCAAGTGTTCATGACCAATGTCAATGATGAACCACCAGAGATGAGTCTTGAAAACCAGAAGATAGATGTACGTGAAGACGCCAAAGTAGGAGATGCTGTCACTGTCATCCAAGCCATTGATTTGGACAAGGACTCCGTAGAGTTCTACTTCTCTCGTAGGTTCTTCTGCAAGAATTCATATCTCTAGTTAACATGTTGTAGTATTAATGAGACAGAAATCATTACCTCAGCTTTCAAACTTTGTTGAACTTACAAAACCTACCACCACTAATTTGCTGTGTGAAATTAATTGCTTTTCTGGACAGTGACATTTACCCTTCTGTTCAAAATGTCATCGTTATTTCCCAGTTGAGAAACCCACCAATCCTTCCTATGAGGAAGCTGTGCAATGTTAAAGGTATGTTAGACTATATTTGGACAGAATAGTTCCTTTTCTGGCTTTCTTGTTTATTCGCTACTCTTTGACCTTCTAGCACGAAATACAGACTTCAAGATCTTCAGGATCTTGCCGGCGTCGGGCCTCATCACCCTGTCACAAACTGTGCCTGCTGACGTTGACGAGTACATCTTGAACATCACTGCTTACGATGATGGTAGCTGCTGCGGTGGTTCACCAATCCTGTCCAGCGAAGCCTACCTGAATGTGGAGATCGTGGACATCAACACACACAAGCCGTCCTTCCCACAATGCTCCACCTACAATAATGCTACCATTCTTGAAGGGAAACCTGAAAATACACATGTTATACGGGTAGG
Source organism: Haliotis laevigata (assembly GCA_008038995.1). Classification (NCBI taxonomy): domain Eukaryota; kingdom Metazoa; phylum Mollusca; class Gastropoda; order Lepetellida; family Haliotidae; genus Haliotis; species Haliotis laevigata. The sequence goes on along the minus strand of VKKT01004328.1, from coordinate 63,789 downwards.
CTGGAATGGTTTTGTCGTGATTACTAGTTGTAATGAGTTTTGTTACAGCTGCTGAGATATTCTCAAGTGTTGGGAATAACGGATGAAAATCCATGTTTTCCGTGCATGGATGGCAATTTTACGCAGATTTCCGCCGATTTTATTTCAAATTTGATAAATTCGAACCACCAATTTGATGACACAATATTAAGATTTTTCAGGTTCCATCCCTGTCCTTGTAATGACCCTAATATTAAAGGAGAATGTAGGTCCGTAGCTCAGATACTATTGCAGAAACCCTAACATACTTGAGGACTTGTAATCTCAGACCCACGTGAGTCATGCCTGAAGTATTTTTACTCTCATCTAGGTTCAAGCACAAGACAACGACAGAGGAGAAAATGGCAGAGTCACATACTCCATTCTCAGACCAACTGTAAACCCTACAGTAAACTTTCAAGTAGATGAAGACTCAGGGAATGTCAGAAGTGCTATCACTTTTGATCGTGAAGCAGTGTCGTCCTATACTGTGACCATCAGAGGCGTTGACCAGGGTCGTCCACCACTGGACGGTTACTGTACCTTCACCATCAGCATTGGAGACATCAATGACAACAAGCCTGTGTTTGACCTTACAAGCTACACTGCAACCATCAGTCAAACCCTGGAGGTCAATAGATCTATCCTGACCGTCAGAGCTAATGACGATGACCTGGGAATAAATGCAGCAATTGAATACTTCATGGTGGACAGTGATGGTGGTGTTTTCAAAATAGACAAAGAGGCTGGCATTATCGCCCTGAACAAGACATTGGGAGTAGTATGTATCTGTTGTTATTTGGAGTAAAGCAATCTTGTCTTTTACTGATGTTAATCTGGCCTTCGGTCATAAGACCTGTTGTTACTGCTCAGGTTCAGAATACTCTTTTTGACCTGTTTTTGCTCAAGATTAAACATATTCTGCATTCTGTGTGAAGAAAACCTAAATAAGTCAGTTACAAGATGTAATAAAGGGTTTGAATTGTTTGATAAGTTCTTACAGGAATAAGTTTCACTAGTAGTAAGTTGGTTTTAAAAAATGCTGAACTATTGTGCATGAAACTGATTGTAAACACCGGACGGCAAAATTCATTGATCATTGAAATTAGAGCACTTTTTTTCTGTTTTTCAATGCTAAGATTGTCTCCACTGAGTAGTGAGAAGTGAATGAACCTAAACATCAGATTATAGTAGTTTGTCTTCAATTATGGAACTTGTACATTAGAGTCAGAAAATGATCATCCATATCATAATGACTTTTTCAGAAAAATCAATATGACCTGAAAGTCATGGCAAAGGACAAAGGAACTCCACCTTTGAACAGCACTGTTGACGTGAGGGTACGCGTCATAGACCTCACTAGTCAGCCTCCCACTTGGAACCGTGCGGACTATGATGCTACTCCCTACATGGTGGACGAAACTGCTGAGCCACGCCATGTCATCGCATCCTTCAGTGCCACTTCCAATGTGGATGACCCTACTGTGTCCTTCTCCTTGATTGCTGCAGACGGCAGCCCAGTACAGTCTCTCCCACCGTTCGGTATCAACTCTGGCGGCAGCACAGTCAACCTCACTGTGTTCACCACTACCATGGATTTCAATGTCAAGAACCGATATGAGCTGCGTCTTCGGGTGTCTGTAAGTAGAATTCCTGTTATATATGAGTGTAGTTTCATTGCTTCAAGAATTTTCGTGTCGAGTTCAGAACGACTGATCCACAGTCTCAGTCTTTAGTGCCATGTGTGAAACTGAGACACGTCATAGAGAAGTCATACCTGTAAGATTAATCTACATGATTTGATTTGGTGTGATATGATGTAAAGAGGACCAAATAACCTTGACATAATAGTCACTTTGTCCTCAACCTGTGCTTATTTGATTTAGGTTCTGATAAAGCCTTAAATAATCCAGCAAGAATGGCCAGCCCAGCAAATTGCAGTCAAAACGAACAAATTCTGGAGTTAATATTCTGTGATGTTAACAGTTGTTGACACACTATCATGTTTAGTCACGTTTGCTGTGTCCTCGATAGGGGCAGGGGGGTAGTCTAGTGGTTAAGATATTTTGGAGTATGTATGACTTGTGTACTATAAATGAAAAGCATTGTTTTTCCTTTCTCAGAATCGTGGTTCAATACCTCTGTCATCTGAAATACATCCTGTTGTGGAACTAAGAGATACAAACAATAAGGTTCCATATTTCCGAGGTTTGGATTCCTCAACAGGATTCTACCCAGGAAGTATTCCAGAAAATTCACCCCCAGGACAGACTGTCATTGAGATAAAAGCTTATGACGATGATCCAACGTATCCCAACAATTTTGTAAGTTTGGAAATACATTAAAACATTTTTAGAGGAAGTGATGTTGCTTAATCATTAAAGAATCTTGAGTAAGGCTTAGATATTGTTATAATATTAAAGAAAATTGAGTAAGGCTAAGACATTGTTGTAATATTAAAGAGACCTTAGTAAGGTTCAAGTATGGTAATAATATTAGTGAAACCACCAAATTACTACAGTGTATAGTAACAAAGTTAGGATATTGCAACAATGATTGAGACCTCATTCATCTAATGCAACCCTGAAGTCTTACTGGGAACTCCTTGTTTAACTTGATGGTATTTTGTTTTAGCTCACCTTTGAGATTGTTCCAAAAGAAAACATCTCTGACAAGTTTGCCATCCGCAAGATTGACGACAACACTGCAGTTCTGACATCCACATACAGCTTTGATCGAGAAGAAAAAAGTCAACTGTTTGTTGATGTTAAGGTTTATGATGGTACAGAATCCTCCCGCCCTGGACACAATCCAGGGCAGCCAAACACAGGTGAGTCCTACTGGTCCTTGTTCTTTATTTTATAGAATATTAACATCCACATCCCATATTTGCAGNTTAGAGTCAGAAAATGATCATCCATATCATAATGACTTTTTCAGAAAAATCAATATGACCTGAAAGTCATGGCAAAGGACAAAGGAACTCCACCTTTGAACAGCACTGTTGACGTGAGGGTACGCGTCATAGACCTCACTAGTCAGCCTCCCACTTGGAACCGTGCGGACTATGATGCTACTCCCTACATGGTGGACGAAACTGCTGAGCCACGCCATGTCATCGCATCCTTCAGTGCCACTTCCAATGTGGATGACCCTACTGTGTCCTTCTCCTTGATTGCTGCAGACGGCAGCCCAGTACAGTCTCTCCCACCGTTCGGTATCAACTCTGGCGGCAGCACAGTCAACCTCACTGTGTTCACCACTACCATGGATTTCAATGTCAAGAACCGATATGAGCTGCGTCTTCGGGTGTCTGTAAGTAGAATTCCTGTTATATATGAGTGTAGTTTCATTGCTTCAAGAATTTTCGTGTCGAGTTCAGAACGACTGATCCACAGTCTCAGTCTTTAGTGCCATGTGTGAAACTGAGACACGTCATAGAGAAGTCATACCTGTAAGATTAATCTACATGATTTGATTTGGTGTGATATGATGTAAAGAGGACCAAATAACCTTGACATAATAGTCACTTTGTCCTCAACCTGTGCTTATTTGATTTAGGTTCTGATAAAGCCTTAAATAATCCAGCAAGAATGGCCAGCCCAGCAAATTGCAGTCAAAACGAACAAATTCTGGAGTTAATATTCTGTGATGTTAACAGTTGTTGACACACTATCATGTTTAGTCACGTTTGCTGTGTCCTCGATAGGGGCAGGGGGGTAGTCTAGTGGTTAAGATATTTTGGAGTATGTATGACTTGTGTACTATAAATGAAAAGCATTGTTTTTCCTTTCTCAGAATCGTGGTTCAATACCTCTGTCATCTGAAATACATCCTGTTGTGGAACTAAGAGATACAAACAATAAGGTTCCATATTTCCGAGGTTTGGATTCCTCAACAGGATTCTACCCAGGAAGTATTCCAGAAAATTCACCCCCAGGACAGACTGTCATTGAGATAAAAGCTTATGACGATGATCCAACGTATCCCAACAATTTTGTAAGTTTGGAAATACATTAAAACATTTTTAGAGGAAGTGATGTTGCTTAATCATTAAAGAATCTTGAGTAAGGCTTAGATATTGTTATAATATTAAAGAAAATTGAGTAAGGCTAAGACATTGTTGTAATATTAAAGAGACCTTAGTAAGGTTCAAGTATGGTAATAATATTAGTGAAACCACCAAATTACTACAGTGTATAGTAACAAAGTTAGGATATTGCAACAATGATTGAGACCTCATTCATCTAATGCAACCCTGAAGTCTTACTGGGAACTCCTTGTTTAACTTGATGGTATTTTGTTTTAGCTCACCTTTGAGATTGTTCCAAAAGAAAACATCTCTGACAAGTTTGCCATCCGCAAGATTGACGACAACACTGCAGTTCTGACATCCACATACAGCTTTGATCGAGAAGAAAAAAGTCAACTGTTTGTTGATGTTAAGGTTTATGATGGTACAGAATCCTCCCGCCCTGGACACAATCCAGGGCAGCCAAACACAGGTGAGTCCTACTGGTCCTTGTTCTTTATTTTATAGAATATTAACATCCACATCCCATATTTGCAGCGAGAGATGATTAACTGCATCAGGTGGTCAATTTGACCCATGTAGTAGTATCCAAAATGTGTAGTTTGATGGTTGTGAGGTCAGGATTCCATTACCAGGGCCCCGTTCCCCCGTTAACATAGACGTACGACTGTCGTAGCGCTACGATCGCTTTGAGGAACGGGGCCCTGGTCCTTACTCCTTTATTGTCAGATATATTGCTAAATATAACAGAGTAGGATTTGAAGTCTAACAGACTAACAAACTTTCCCTGAGAAGCAGGGTCAATACCAATTTGAAAACGTTTTTAGCTCTTGACATTTTCAAAGTGTCCACGACCTGTGGAGATCCGGATTAGAGTTGATCTTCAGTAACCCATGCTTGTCAGAAGAGGCAACTAACAGTATCTTGTGGTCAGGCTCGCTGACGTGGTTGACACATGTCATCGCATCCCAATGCTTATGCTGTTGATCACTGGATTGTCTGGTCCAGACTTGATTATTTACAGACCGCCACCATATAGCTGGAATATTGCTGAGTGTNNNGTAAAACTGAACTCACTCACTCACTCACTCACTTACTCAGAGTGTCCACAAAGACATAATAGTGTGTGTGTGAATGCTAATTAAGGACTTGTGCAATTAAGGATGTTTTGTTTTTTCAGCTACTGTCCCAGTACAAGTCCGTATCACTGACATGAACGACAACAGTCCCTACTTCGTAAAGGCCTTCTACAACGCGTCTGTGAGAGAGGATGCTCCAGTTCAGCAGCATGTCCTCACTGTCAGTGCCAGAGATCCTGACGACGGTGAGACTAAAACACTCCTTCCTTGTTTGATACATGATATTTGTGGGTTTAAGCCCCAAACAGCAAGGAAACCACATTTCTATCTCACATAATTGAAAGTCTCATTAGCTTATGCCGTTATGCTTCGGCCATCGTCAGTCAAACATTTACAGTTTGGGACATCATCTTTTACAATGTAATGAGACTGAATTCAAACTTTCCTTGGATTACCACTGTTATGCTTTTTCTAAAAGTTGTTAACTGAATTCTGATAAAATTGTGATATGAATACCTTGGTTTACCGCATGTAGGACGTCAGTTACATACCAAGAACAAACTTTTGGTTTGTTTCTTTTTCTGAGATTTGCTAAAAAAACATTATGATCATTAATTACGTTGAAATTTTTGATGAGGTAGAAAATTCATATTAATTTATGTTCCTCTTTTATCCATCTGCTTACAGCCGCTGTCTTAACGTACACAATCATATCTGGGAATGAACGGGGTGCATTCGGTGTGCAGAGTAAAACTGGCATCATCTATGTTGGGAGACAGCTTGACTATGAAACAGAACGACATGTGAGTTTGATGATATTTCGAAAGAATGTTCTTATTTCTTAAAAAAGACGGGCGGAGGGGGAGCCTGATGGGTAAACCGTTTGCTCGTCACACTGAAGACCTGGGTTTGATTCCCCTCAAGGGTACAATGTGTGAAGCCCATTTCGGGAGTCCCCCACCGTGATATTGGTGGAATATTGCTAAAAGCAGCGTAACACCATACTCACTCACTCTTAAAAAACAACAAGTATGTTTGCCATTTCGAACATTTGACTTTGATATGTACGAATTTTATGAAAGACATGAAAATAGATTAAACTTCTTTGCTGTGTGATTTGCTCCTTTTGTTTAGGTGGCAGTGATGAAACTAAAATATTGTTCAAAACAACATTACACTGTGCTCACTGTTTTCCAGCTTTACGACCTCACCCTGGAAGTAGATGATGGGATTTACAAGAACACCACTCGAGTCAATATCCACGTGTCCGACGCCAATGATAACAGCCCTATGTTTGTCATTGACCCATATATCATCACTGATGTTGTGGAGGAGGATACATCGATCACTGCCACCAACAAGAGGTTCCTAGTGCAGGTGAGCAACTGTTCTCATTATAAACAAGGACTTGAAATTGCTGGCTGATGTTTGTAAGGTTTCTCATGTATGATGTCAATATTCCTTGGAACCAGCACTGACGGCTGTTTCCTGTCCCCTCATTGGTTAACTACAATACATATTGAAGTAAGGAAGTTGGTGATTGGATGCTTTACAGCTTGTTAAGCTTGTCAAATTCCCTGACGGAATTAAAGAATGGTATTATCTACTTGTCAGTACTTCCATATCACCCTTTAATGGGTACGGGTACACTTTAAAAAAATGTTTGATTTCTTTAAATATGACACAAAACTCAGATTGATGTATTTTTTGGACAGTGAAGGTCAGCGAACACAACAATGTTGTCTTTCCTGTTGGACCATTTTTCAGGGTGTTTCAAGATGGATTTTCACCAAAAAACCACAAGTCTGATCCTTTAAGCATGATGCTTTTTCATTGTCTGCTTGTATTTACACTTTGCTGTGTAGAATCTATTTTTAACCAATGAATTGAGTGACACTCCAGGCATGGAGACAAATGGGAACTCTTTATATCAAACAAATTTCAATGTTACTTATTTGCTTTGTGAATACAAGCATATGTAAGTGAAACTTATGCACGGTCCCATTAACTCAAGTTTGACCATCTTTCTTTTTTTTTTTAAAAAAAAGGTGAATGCCACAGATGCAGACATTGATCGGCCGACGCAAATCCGTTACTCGCTGCTTGGGTTTGGCACCTCAGCACCAAATAAGTACTTTGAAATTGAACCTGAGACAGGCCGTCTGTACCTTCTAACCAGCTTGGACAGGGATCTGCCCAATGGGAGACCAAACTACCAATTCAACATCCGTGCCCAAGATGAGCCTGACCCTTTACCAGGATCAGGTGACCTTGACCAACCTCAGATCGGATTTGCATCTGTTCAAGTAAAACCAATAGACATCAATGATAACAAGCCATTTTTCATCTCTAAATTAGAAGGAAGTGTGATGGAGCACTCTGATCGAGGTAAGTGACATTTTTCTGGTGGAGTTAATGAGCACAATATGGTGCTAGAAACAGTTATTTACTGCAAAGGCCAAGATAAGAAAAAGGGTGTTTCTAATTTCCCTACTCTGTGAAACTCTGGGTTAGAATTGATCTTCAGCAACCCATGCATGTATGAGGCCAGCAGTGTGATTGGGTGGGCAGACTTAATTGATACTTATCATTATATCACAGTTGTGCAGATCGATGTCCATTATGTCAATCATTGGATTGTCTGGTCCAGACTTAATTATTTACAAACTGCTGTCATTTAGCTGGAATATTCAGAGTGCAGTGTCTGATTCAATTGGAATGGGAAATATTGGTAAGAGTTGTCACATCCTAGAATGTATTGTTTGCTTGATTTCAGGGAGTTCTGTTATGACTGTGGTGGCCATTGATTATGATGAGGGCATCAACGGTACTGTGAGGTACGAAATAGTTGAAGGTCCATCAGATGGATCCGATATGAAATTCCAGATCAGAGAAAACTCAGGTCTGATAGAAACTAGCACCAACTCATCCGGCTTGGACCGAGAGACCACTCCCAAATACACAGTGAAGGTGAAGGCCTCTGACCGCGGTGTGGTAGCTCAGTCAACAGAAAAACAAGTCACCATCAATCTGGACGACAAGAACGATCAAATCCCAGTGTTTGAGAAGCCTCTCTACAGGGTGACAATGTCCGAAGCGCAGACATCAGGAGCTATTGCAAGAGTTCGAGCTACGGACAATGATATTGGAGAAAATGCTCGTCTTGATTACAGATTGAACAACTTCATTTCTTTTTTCGACGTGGAGGGTGTGAATAATGAGGGCAGCATTGTTGTATTCAGGGTATGTATTTAAGGATAGAATTAATCCTGAATGTGCAAGTGGATTGGGTGGTCTGACCTCTGGTGGCTTTGTTGATTGGATGTCGTACCCAGAGTGCTCGGGTTCTCATTTCTATCGGCAGTTTATAAATTATTTAACCCTGAAGATCTGGGTTAGAATTGATCTTCAGCAACCCATGCTTGTTGTAAGAGATGGCTAACGGACCGGATGGTCAGGGTTGCTGACTTGGTTGACACATGTCGCCGTATCCCAGTTGCGTAGGTCGATGCTCATGCTGTTGATCACTGGATTGTGTGGTCTAGACTTGATTATTTACAGACTGCCACCATATAGCTGGAATATTGCTGAGTGCACCGTAAAACTGAACTCACGCACTTATAAATTATTTATTAAGGAACAAGACAAAAACGTCTTGGTTCTAATGTCGAGTTAATGAGTGGTATCCGAAAACCTTGCTGATCGAGTTGCTTGTGGATGGTTTGATAACCAACAGTGTACCTCAACCAATCATTACTCTTCAGGCTGTCGACTATGAGAATCCCGACCAGCGTTTCTTCAACCTGACTGTAGTGGTCCAGGACCCCGATCCAAGTCACACCGCCACAACACATGTAGAGGTGACTGTTGAGGACTTCAATGATAACGCCCCTGAGTTTGAAAGACCCAGGATTTATGTGGAAGAGTATGAAGATGCTGCTGTGGGAACGTTCCTCGCTCACTTCTCCGCTGACGATAAAGATAGTGGCATCAATGCTGATTTCGAGTAAGTTTGTTGCAGTATTAACAGGATGAGAGATACCGTTGCTGGTGAAAGTTCAAGATATAAGGCTCCTTAATTCTCAACCATGTTGGAAATTGACTCAATTCAAATCATCTGGAAACTCTCCAACTCAGGCTAACCTCAGCATCCAGTGTTGTCTGTATGGTGTGACATGTTGTAATGCTGTGTTGTAGTAAGCTGTGACTTGTTGTGTATATACTCACTCGTCTCCTCCATTATAGGTACTCGGTGGACCGGAAGACTGATCCAGATAAAATCTTTGCCATCAACCAGCTTGGAAACGTGACAATCAGAAACATGATGGACCGGGAGAAGCTAAGCTATCACAAAGTCTTCATACTGGCCATTGATAAAGGTAAACCATTTCACAAGGAGTTTGCAATTGTATTACCGTATTTCCTCTAATAAGCGCCGGGGGTGAAGCAGCAGTTTAAGAAATCAGCGCCAGGCCTCTAATAAGGTACGGGTACGTTTCTATCCCCCCGGCATGTAATGTGGGGGGGATATAGTCGACGCCTTGTACGTCTGTCCGGCCGTCCCTAAGTAATCATTTTGTTTCCAGTGCATAACTCAAAAGTGGTGCTTTTTGCTTTACAGATTTTTGGCATTTTTATTTTTCTCAGTTTCCATGTAAACGATTTGGACTTAGTTTAAAAAGGGAGGGGTGGGTTTCGTTTCTGGAGCATATCTCAAAAACCGTTCAATATTTTTCAACAAAACTTGGTAGATATATCAAACAGATCCTTTAGTGGTGCCTTTTGCTATTTCCAGATTTTTGGCATTTTTTATTTTCCCCGGTTTCCATGGAAACAATTCGGACTTAGTCCCAACAGGGAGGGGTGGGTTTCGTTTCCAGAGCACAACTTGAAAACAGTTCAGTATCTTTCAACAGAACTTCGCAGATATATGAGACAGATCTTGAAGTTGTGCCTTTTGCTATTTACAGTTCTTTTTCAGAAGAAGTCCTCCTTGGGGTACATATAAGCATTAAAATGTCCTACGACAGTTGTAACTATATTTTTCAATAAATATTTACAAAACAAAAAACTCGTTTTTTCTTGTGAGACCACCCCTACAGGGCCCCACCGGACCCCTTACAGCCAAGAGCAGGTAACTCTCGCCATCTACCTCGTACCTCACTTTTCATGCTGTGGTTCTGTTGAATAGATGCGCATGGTGTTCGTTTCGAGTTTGCTCTCCTACCAATACGATGAGTGTAAAAGAGTCTCAATCTGTATGTATGGTTCCTTTCTTTACGCACGGGCGTTAGATGGACTTCATATGTTGATATTCTCATTCATCTTTTGTTGCAACTTTGCCGTGGGTTCTCTGTTTTCCAGCCTTGATGGCAGGCAAAATGGTGGACCGCGAGATCGAAGGTTTCCTTGCTACATGTTCTTGGTAGCTTGTAGTAGGGAGTTGATATATTATGTTTGCATATT
>VKKT01004323.1:8660-18832 GCA_008038995.1 Haliotis laevigata | reverse complement strand
AGTCATGACCCCGGTATTGAACCGACAGCCACTGGCTATTTTAAAGAAACTGATGGGTATCATTTTGAATTGCGTTTCGAAATCGGTTGCATTAATGATTTAAACATGTATTGTGCTATGCATGAAACGATATTATACACGTTTTTTCATCAATTATTGGTTCTTAACCTGAACGAAATAAACCAACTTCCCCTCCATATGTTGCTGGATGGTGCTGTGTCACAACTGATAAAGTAATAAACACATCGTATGCAGGGAAATGGTTCCAAAAAGTTGCGGATTATTTTCACAGGAGACAAGTATTTTTCACGCACATTCATAACGAAAACACCCAGTACTCTTAACACTGAACAGGAACTTTCCACTAGCTGCCATCCTCCAATCAGTGTGACTGTCCTGCAATAAATAGTCATATGCAGGTACACAATCAACCATGTTTTCAGAGGGGAGACACAGTGAGTTGAGGACGGAAGTATTAATTACACATGATAACACAGAAACCATATTTCATGACTCCTTTTCACCACGTGAAGTCTAATTGAATGACAAAGCCTAGTTCTAATGTGAGAACGAGTACGTACTTGTTGTTAACGTTCCTGCTAAATATAAGACGTTGGGGAAGGATGCTGTTGCAACATGTTCCGTAGGTGAAATATTCCATGCGAATCATCATGTGAATGACTAACGTTACTTGATGGATAGTAATTCGGCATCAACAAACTGCATGTCAGGTTTTACATTTTATATGATCTCACAGATTATGATCCATAGGTTTAGAAAATGACCCCTCGCATTTATGCCTTAAGGCGTACCGTCCCTACGTGTCTATTTTTGTGGATGAACACTTAATCAATGTATGGTTAATAATACTTGACATGACTAGATGTGAGTGACAGTTTGGTTGATATATCGCCCTGCATTATAAGAACAAGAATTTAGGACAATTTCCTGAGTTGCATGCTGCTCACATATTGCGACCAACCGATTCTCATATTATTCTTATGGATACTGATTAAAATTCTTAACTATATCATTCATATTTCTAAGCTAAAAAAACAAAACAACTACGTTCAACTAAATGAAACATTTACTTTAAATGTAACCCATTTCCACATCCAAAGCATTCACTGGGAAAGGACAGTTCATTGCACTATTCCGGCTGTATCAAGAGCATGTATTTTGATCACCAGTTGATCACCATATGTGGCATTTACTGTTGTCTGACCCCTTTTGCGTTCCTGATTCATCAAAATTGGTCGTGTCCACCATATATATACTTCGGAATTAGAAGCCAGATTCTCGTCTAAGGAAATGTCGATTCGTACAATATTTCCATCAATTGGTCATTGCGTTTCACGCCATATATGACATAAGAGCTTCTGTGAAAAAATACGTGCCCGTCATTTTGATTTTATAATTGGCCTTTTCCTCTTCGTCATTGGATAATACATCCTCACTTTTCCGTCCCTAAAAACGGTTTTATCTGCATTTGGGCAACAAAATAGGCCTGTCCTATGTTTCAACCATTATATTATATGTATCTGTTCTCAGGGGCGGACAGGTGGTTTTACTACAACCAAACGCGACATAGTATTTTTCAGTGTGCTTTTAACTTCTTATCTTTTATGTATTTTTATATATTTTTTTAACTGTTTTTTCTTTCCAATACAAACGCCGCCTTCGTGAATGTCGAATCGATAGCACATCACAGCTTTACGTTAGTGGAAGCTCGATAATCTTGCCGTTGTTCTACCTGCTTCTTGTATGACTATCATTTGATAATTCTTGATCTCTACCTCATGTCATGTGACATGGTTAAAGATAATTCTGGTTAGAAATTCAGCGTTGAATATTTCCTCCGAAGACAACAAGAGTCTTTCTCGTGTAAATTAAACTGAAATCTTTGGTTGTTGTTTCCGTGGCAAATGGAAATACCTATTCTAGACAGGATTTAAAGAATACACAGTTTTCAACTGTTCGGCAATACTTATACCAATTTGTTGAGGACCTAGTGAATCTCACTGCTGCAAGGATGAGTGTGCTGTGAATTCAAAACATAGATTTATCCAAATGATGTTGCTTGGTGGTGCATAAAACGGGTACGTTTTGACAACAGTCTTCATCTCAAGCTGCATTCTACATCGCATTAGCCTGTGAATACTCGATACAGAAGGCGTCCCATGAAAGTGCCGCAAACTGCATGGTAACTAGAAATCAATCAGAAATTTAATATGCATATATGATGTACACTAATATTATGTACACTATATTTATATGACAGACAAGGGCACACAGATACGTAAAATACCTCCTCACTTTCAAATAATACATGTGTCGACATGAATTCTTTCTCTGATCGTAGTTAATTTTCAAAGTGATACTTCAAACCAGGTGCCTATTGTTTTCACTTTCTCAAATTTAGGCACTGTAAATATTTGTGTTTCAATCTGTTGTTATCTTTAGATAAATTATACAAAACACATTATAACAAAGTTTACTCTTCCAGGACGCTTTATGTTGCCTCTATTCATAGGGTGTACAACCTTAAGACCCAAGTACTTTTGGAGTCACAATTCGATGTCTTAAGTCCTCTGTTCTTCTCAAAGGAACTGATCTACAAGTAAATAGTGCGTATGTGTGTTGTCGAAGTCATGACGTTACCTCTCGCTGAGGCTGTTAATATGTATTCCTATACACTATTTTCTCCAGCTCGATATATTATAGAAAGTGTGTATATGTGAATGTTCTTTTTTGGAATTGTTGCAGAATGCATGCAAATGAAATACTGAATGTTGGAAGTATTGGGCTTCAGACTATATCATAACATAGGCATGTTGTTGACCTCACACCAGAAATGGTAGATGTAAAGGTTTGGCATCGGGAGCTTCAAAACTTGATAATTCGATATACTACTTGTTCCTCCGCCGAACAAAATAGACATGAGCATGTTTTATTGTCGAAAACATCTTAATTTTACTTTTTTTCAAGTGGAAATTTGGCTATCCGCTTGATTCAATCTCTCGGAAAAGTGCAATTTGCAAATTTAAATAACTCCTTCCAGTTGGATGATTTTCATTTGACAAACGCAATACTCTATGGTAATTCTGAAATATTGCATAAAAGAACACACGATGTATTTTATATACTGTGGATGCTAATGCCATGTGTCTTAAAATGAAGATTATTCACATATTTGGGTCATCAACATTTACGAACATGGTAGTTAGTTTTGGAATTTCTCGTGCATGGTTAAGTGAAAATATTGTCGATCAACATGTGTTTGTATATCAGGAATGGCAGGAATCACTCTCGCCTTCAAAGTACCTGACGTATTAACCGTTACTTACCCGAAATGCTATTGCAAAACTCAGGACATCATGCAATGGCGCACAAAAGAGTCTATTTATGTAGGTTTACTCTTACCTTTCTCTTTCAAATTAAAGATCACCTAGTCTTTCTGAGCAACACATATGCCAAACTAAGACATTACGATTTTAGTTGCATCAACTACGCTTAAGTAAGGCCGTTATGTCCCGCAAATTTCCTAAAGAAGCAAATATCTAAAAAATGCACAAGTACTTTTCTTACGATAGAATTGCACATAACGCGAAAATGTTATTTATGAAATGTAATATCTTTATGGACCAAATAGCCAGGAAAACTGGAATGAAGCCTCGTCACAGGTCAAGAGATTGCTCATGTGTGCAATCAATAACTGTTTAGCTCTGACACAGTAGATAACGTATGTCTTACTTATATGTTTGTGTTCTGAAACATAYGTTATACAATGCTTTTAGATCCTACATAACAGTCATGACAGCCATTTTCATATGCATCGATGTTTTAGATATGAATAGATTGCTGTTTACATACGCAAAAATACATGTGAAATTGACTTCATTTTCATGGTGGAAGAAATAATAACTGCAACGATTATTTTTCACCATTAATTCAGAGACAATTCTACAATTAGAGCACTTTCTCCAGTATCAATTTTGATCCCGGGCACACGCAATTTGACTTCGTTGTCACTACAAAGAGCAACGTGATTGCATTACGATCTTCCTGACTCTGTATTTTAACTCTTTACATCTGAAGTCAAGTGAGATGAAAGCGGTTTGACAGAAAAATCAACTATAGCTTGTCTTCGAATTCCAATGAATTGATTGGGAAACGAGACATGCTTCTATTTTTTGACATGGTGACTTTACAGTATCATTAATATGTTTTCACAAAGAAAGCAAATCGTTCGTGTACAATGATGAATTTTAACGCATTTACTCCAGTTATGTTTGTTTGACAGAAAATGTATTTGAGCTATTTCACTATCCCAATGAAGAATCTATCATGCAGTTAAGATATTTTAGCTATCAAAAACAATTCCTAAGATGGAGCCTGACATACCGACAGTTTCTTTCCATTCTTTTATTTATTGTTGACTTTGAACAATGACTTCAGTGACAGCCTGCATAAGCTGTTTCATTAATTTAACAGGTGTCCTGAAAGTTACTCTAAAACATTACTTTCAAACAGATTTGAAAATTACACTGACCAACTGAGAAGTTAGCTTGGGAGGCTCTGTGGTTTTGTAAAGTTACCTTCGTTTTGCATTCCAGGATCGGCTCTTCACTGTGTTGAGCTTTATTACCCTTTGTCTATCAACACACCATATTAAACAAGATCACGATAACGAAATTCTGAGCCTAAATAAGAAGACTAAAATGCTGGGAAAGTCTCTCGGATGTTGGTTAAAAACCTCGTCCAAACTGTCCTACCCATGAATTATAACACTTCCAAAAAATATACTCATATACATATTTTTAGTAAATATTTATAACGAATTGTTATGAATAAAACATTTTCTTGAATAAATCATATGTATTTAGTTCATCGTCCGGTCTGTCAGTGGAAGACTGTCTTTTCATACCATTTTATTGATTAATGGAATTTGTTAATTGTTTTTGAGATCAAACTGCATCCCAACATGTATTTTCAGAATCAATATAACACACCTGGACGCCAACGCGGACACGGAGAAAATGTATCCTTCAAATCCTTTGACAAAAATTCGCCCCGAAAGACTTCCCCGTAAAAAGGTTGATTAAACCAGAGATGATTTTATTAGCGGACGTATGATGTTGAATCAACTTTGACAAGATGCAGTCGCGGTTTTGACGCCTCTTTTGATGAGAGGATTAGATTTGCTGTCATTAGATCAGCAGCCAGAGGAGGAGAACACGCAAGTGGAAGCTGTTGTGTCTGATTTCACCAGTGATTGACAAGTTTCGTAAATACTTATGTTTGTTTCACTGTTAAAGGCTTGGTACTAGCTCATTAAATAAAACAAATTACAAATTACCATAGATAATTATTTATACATTACACGGCAGTTCATGCTACAACATTTCTGCATCAAATCAGCTGTTAGTTTGGTGAATTTCATTTTCTATTGTTAAACACTCAATTTAAAACTGCAAGCATGCCAGTTTCAGATCAATCCATTTTATGTCAAGAGTGATCAGTTGCTTTACAGAGCAATTAATCAACGTAGTCGTGGACGCAGCCCATTTAAATGACGACTAATCAAGACCCTGTAAGTGTAAAATCATTTAAAATGTCATAAAGCAAAATGCGGCATGTCAAATACCAGATACCAGATTATTTACTGGCCACCGTCATATAGCTGTCTAGGAATGCTGCTTTAAACAACACACGAACAGATGTACCATACACACATATGCAAACGTACACACACACACAAAAAAAAAACAACAACACACACACACAAACACACACACACACACACAAACACACACACACACACGTAACACGTCTCTGAGTCCGTTTACACAGTGTTTTAAGGGACACAACAACAAAGAACGCCATGGCTGCCCTTGGGGACATCAATCGTTTCATGTTCCAAAAGCTTCCCCTCTTGCCCTCCCGTCCAGTTAGAATACCATGGGATCAAATCTGACTTCACATTATGAAATACTAATAAACACCGGGGGAAACCCTACTGTATGCTGAAATTTGCGTTAGTCTACATGCAGATGCAATACCTTACATTCGAATGTTTTGTTATTATAAACTCAAGGTATACACAAAACAGTAATTGCAACAAATAGGTCTCACCATCAGTGAATAGACGATTTAAGGATTGACACTATCCAGAATTTGTTCCAGTATGATCAAAGCTAAAGCCAATTTGACTTCAGTGTCACCCCAAAGAGAAGTGTAATTGAATTACTATCTTCTTGACTATTTTTAATTTTCAGATCTCTTAAAAGTCAAGTGAGATTAAAGCAGTTTGACTGAAAACAAGCCCCAACGCAATACTGACGCTTATTTATATCCTAATTTATTGCATTCTAACGAATATGTAATTTGTCGTTGTAAAGTTTTTTATGTTCATATATATCGGTGAGATTGACATACGTATTCATACACTATCACGATGTGTATAGAGTGGTCACATTGAAATCTATATATGTGGCGATAGGGTATCATTGGCATAATATATTTGACATGGTCCTAAATATAAATCTGCATATATTCTTTTACAAACCTGACGCTTTCAAAATTGACCAATAGACAAACCAGCCTCGAGACGATTAACAGCTGTTTCACTCTCAACTGCTGATAAACGTTGTATTATGTAAAATCAACAATTTAGTGCTGCTCAAAATTAAGGCGTGATTTGGGGACACAATTGCATGATCTGTCACAGGGTTGTAGACCTGCCACGTTTTATGCCTTTTCACTCGATTTGCACGTGATATGCACGTGAAGAGGTGATTTTCAGCAAATGATGGGTCACGTAAACACACAGGAAAGTACGTGTTTCTTGGTGTGCATTTCTTTTATCTGCCAGTCAGATTATTTCATGCACAGGTTTGGTTCAAAATTCATTTGGCATATCCCATGATGAATGATAATAGGACGATGCGTTTCTCATGGATTTCAGTATATCGGTAACAGCTAATCTGATAGTTCAACATGGAAGTGTATATTGCTACCAGCGGATGTATTTATATAGATTGGTTTCTAAATGTTCCTTTGGTAGTTATTGAATAGTCATTATATTAATAGCTCATTTTCTTTTTGTTAGCTTTAGACTCCTCAGTTCTGTACTAATGGATAATCATTTTTAATATTATTTTAACACTGGTGCACACACCAACATTTATCTTGAGTATGAATATCATTATAAGGAAATAACACGCCTGATCGCCAAAGCTGACACATCTTCCATAAATTTAATCAACAAAAAAAGGGAAAGTTTGGTTAAATCATTGATGATTTTATTAGCGGACGTATGATGTTGAATAAATATTGACAAGATCCAGTCAAGGTTTAGGAGTCTGCATTGAGGAGAGGTCGTAAGATCAGCAGCACGTTGAAGAGTACACGCAAGTGGAAGCTATAGTGTCTGATTTTCCCAATGATTGACACACTTTGTAAATACTTATGTTTGTTTCACGCTTAAGGCTTGTCACTAGCTGATCAGATTTTGGAATTAATTCTCTCTGGTGAAGATTGCTTGAACATTTGTCAACCGGCATTACATGCTGACATTAGTTCTCATCAAATTAACNGTTAATTCGGTATTCTATGAGTCAACATTTGTTGCAATGTTGTCGCTTTCTGACAAATGCAGTTTGCAAAGAGTAATGATTTCAGTTGCTGTGCAGTGCAATTAATCAAAGTCATTCTTGTTTTTTTTCTTAGAAATGTATTTCAGACGGAGCTACACTGCATTGAAATAATTATGAAATTGAATGAATCAACTGTGATTCCAGAAGCGCATCCATCTATTTCACGGCTTCCATTTATGCTCATTGAACAGGAAAAAATCAATTTGTGAATAACCAGTTCTCTATTTTATACATATCCAAATGTTAACACTCGCAGGCAAACTAGAAATATTGCGTACAGTATATTTTGTCAAAACATGAACATAGTATAAATGACCTTAAAAGGTCACCCTGGAATGAGGGCTTGTGAAATACTAGACCATCACACTTTCGGTTTGACATAGTCTTACGATACCCTCCAACGGTGGTAATAATTGTTCACTTCCATCGGGGGCACAGCCACAGTTTCAATTAATAACCAGACCCTAGGCCTACTTAAAAATATATATGATACACTTTTTACATCATAATTGATAACATCATTCATTTTGTTTTACAAAATGGATAATTAACCATTTTCAGATGAAATCATGAATTATCTGTGGTCAAACATGTACAGCATCAGATATACTTTGAAGAAATATACTGCATGTAAACACATGCCTGTTCTTCTGAAAAGGTATGCATGAAGGTTTAAATAATAACCCTACATTGTGTTTCTTCAATAACAGTAATGTCATTATGGCGTAAAGACGTTTCATTCGTACGCCCGAATAACGACGTTCCAGCACACGTGCAGTTTAGGTTCTAATGCCATGTTCTGTGTGCAGAATGTTTGTCAAAATATCCTAAATCAACTGATAAATAACGATGATTCATTGAACAGGAATGTTTAGCTCTGCTGAAAAGTTGATATTTTGTTATAGGTAGGCAATATGTGTTGTCTCATGCTTGAAATATACGTTTCATAGTTTCAGGCATTTAATGAATTGAATAACATAACGTTGTTCTCATTGTGTTTGTGGCGTTTCTTCACACTATAACAGTAAAATTAAGATCGAATAGTCTCAGTATGTGACTATCCACGTAAAGGATCACGACCACAATTATGACTGTCGTGTTTCGAAGAGCGTATGGGTTAACCCGTGACAGGGGTCGTTATAATGTTGGCTAGACTTAACGGAATTATCTTATGTAAACATCGGTCTGTACACTCAACCCAGTGCGATGATGTTTGGAATGGAATTGGGTCGGTTATTAAATCCAAGTCTGACCCCAGTAAACGTTATGGAGAAGTGGCGAGACTAGTATTACTGCAATCCTTAGCTCAGGGTATGTAGCCCTCACACCACAAAGACATAGCTGTCTAAATATTGATGCCCGAAATTGCAATGCTATGCTCAGTAAAGACAATTGCAACAGTTGAGGGCAGGTGGATGATAGGTGAGCGCAGACAAAAACTATATACAGAGAGATAGATAGATACATGTGTGTGTGTGGTGTGCACGAGCGTCTGTTGGTGTGTGTATACGTGTGGGCATTGTGGTGAGAGGGAAGAGTGCTGCTTGTTGAGAGTAATGTCAGTGGGATAGTTCTAATCCCCAGAGATGTCATCGTGCAGGTTAACTTGAATAACCCTTTTGTACACAGTATACCTATTCTGAGTCTAACATTCCTTGTTTTATCTCGTTCAATCTGAGAGCCAGGCAGAGTAACAACACGTACTATGCTTAAATGTCTTTGGATATGATCGAACGAGCACCCAGACAGACGTATCCCACAGACCATTGAGTCTGTGTTATACAAGGCAAAGTTAATACCCTGTCTTCCAATTATTTACGTTTCTACACCCGAAGAACTGTATAGGCGTAAAAAAGTTAATTCAATCTGCTCAAATGACTATGGTTAAAAATTCTTCAAACATGAACGATTTCACGAATACGGGATTGGGACCAATGGACCAAGAGAAGTCTGGGGTTCGAATAGAGATGTCTTAGCACAAGTTCTGACTGGCAAACAGGCAGCATCCTTTCCACTAGCAAGACAAGAAAAGATTACTTAAAAAAAGGAATGCATGTACCATTACATTTTTTTTCTGGAAAGCATAAAGCGCCATGCGTATTTAAAGGCCTGTCATGGACTGAGAATCGTGGATGTATTGTCGAAAGATGAAGAGGGAGCTGTCAGCATCACCACAAAAGTTTGTAAATGTTTTTGTCAGAGAATCTGATGTAACGTATAAACGCACTGTGCATGAAATGCTCGTTATGCACCGATTCTGTGAATTGTTCTGTCCGCATTTCATTCATAAAACGTCTTCCACGAAACTGCATTTACTTGGACAAGAATCTTTGGCTCTTATCTCAAAGTGTAATGGTTCCATACAGTGATGTCAAACCTGTGGTAAGTTCATTTCACACTTAGCGGTAATTTCACAACAAAGTCAATGAGATACACTCGTGAATATGAATTGAAGAGGAGGATCCTTCGTTCAGTATCGCGTGTGTCCTGCTTGAGTAACAATTTCTTGATCAC
>VKKT01004321.1:58506-72098 GCA_008038995.1 Haliotis laevigata | reverse complement strand
GAAGGATCAGTATGGTCACGTCCAGGTTTAGGGATGGGAACAATAATAGCATCGCGCCATGAGGAAGGAAATTTTCCAGATGTCCAAATATCATCAAAAATGTTTAAGAGGGTCACTAAACATGTTTCCTATAAGTGCTTAAGAAACTGATAATGTATGTTATCAGCCCCTGTAGCAGTATCGTGAGCCTGGTCAAGAGCAGTATGAAGCTCATGAATAGAAAATATTTCATTGTAATCTTCCCCATTGTCTGAATCGAAATTAATAGTTTTCTTCTCCTGTTGTTTATTTGCAATATCAGATTTACTCGTTAATAATTCGTCTCCGTCTTTAAGATGCTTAATGCTAGATTGAGCACTCTTATCTTTTATCTTCTGGATCATATTCCATACCTTCGCGAATTTACCTTTGATACATAAGGATCAGCGACGTTGAGAAATAGCTGATATTCAGGGATCAACGATATTGAAGACACTCGAATGTTAGGCTTGTTGAGAAATATCTGATACTCGAGGATATTGGGAAAGACATAACACTTAAAGGTACATCAAAGATGACAAGGATTATTGTTATTCGGGTATCAAACATGCTGATGAAACACATGGTACTCGAGGATCTAAAGTTGATTGGGAATAGTTGATACAAATGGATAAAACATGATTGGGAATACATTTTACTCGTGGGTCGAAAGTTATGTGGATACCCGGGGATAAAAGATGTTGAAGAATAAATGATACCTGAGGTTCAATGATGTTGTGAAATTACAATGGTAATCGGGGGTAAAAATATTGGAAAGTAAATGATCCTCCGGGATCAAAGATGATGAGGAGTGAGTGAGTGAGTTAAAATTTCAAGTCACCTCGCCAATATTTCAGCCATATAGTGATGGGAAAGGTTGTACATACACAATAATTACAAGAAAGTACATAACCAGTCATCGACGGACTGTAAAATAACTAGAGTATCACAAAAACTAGCTAGCATATATCTTTAAAAGTAGAAGACTATTTTAGATAATACAATGTAAAAATGGGCTATTGATCCCCAACAACTGAAAGTAGATCACCATACTAGGGACCGTGGGGACTTGCAGTTCCTTTGCTACCTGCATGTACAAAGATGATGAGGAATATATGATGCAAGAATTGTTAATTATGTAATATTTCTTTAGTTGTTGTTGATGGTTTCATGCCGAATGCATTTACGTAAACATTTCTAGTTACATGTAGTTTATTGTTCAACTTAGAAATCGACACGTAACAGGGATCAAAAAGGATAGTAGCGGGTTGACCACAAAATGTCACTGACGTGGCTACAGTACAAATACAATTAGTGAGGTTTTATTTGTTAATATATTCTGACGTAGTATATTGTCATGGATATCCGAAAACATTTTCTGTTGTGATATCTCTTATCGCTGTCACCTATACTCGGGTTTCACTTTATACCTACAGAAAGCAGTTTATTCTTAAAAAGAAATAAACAACATATTATGGGTGACTTATAAAAAGACTATATTTGAAAACACGATGCAGCCTTTTGTGTCATGTGTTCGCCCTCTAGTTCTGCATTTAAATGCAGTTGTGCAGTATTTATCGCATAGAAATTGAGAAATAAAGTTTTGTATCAGTGGAATTCAGGAGAAATGAGGAAATGAAGACGATTAAAGAATGGTAGTTGTTCGTATATTGAATAATTAAAGCATGAAATGTTATTTGCATTCTACCTGAAGTCATTACAGCAGACACAAACTGAGGTTTTCCTTTCCAGTAGAGAATGATTCGGAAACAAGATGCATAAATGTACCTGGATAGCGAGTATCCATTAGTTTATGAGATGAAAATAATAAATCATCAACGTGCTGGTTCAATGGATTATATTACAAACTTGAAATAAAAATTGAGTTTCCATCTTAAAATGTCAGCAAGATTCCAACATGTTAAAGGAGTATTCAGCGACAAATGAAAGGGGTCAAAAAGTGAAGATATATTATCTCTGTCGGAAATGATAAATACATTACGGAAGGAATAGCAAATAACACTATCCAATCAACATAAAACCGAACAATGTGGATGTTTTTCCGCCATAACGATTGGGCAAAACATGCCAATCATAACCGTCACAGAAAATATAATCTAACGCTGCCTAAGTACAAGAATGTTAAATACGATGTTTGTCGCTTTACTCTGCTGCCAGCATTGCCCTGGCTATACCATGTCGGTGTGCAGGCACACAGTGTATTAGGAACAATGTGCCACGTCGTCTGCAACGATAACACGCATTGAATCATGACATGGGTTGATTAAATACTCTTCTTGCATGTAACGTCCAGTCAAATTATTGTCTGGAGAAAAATGAAAGACTATTTGTTCTTAAATACCTCGGCCAAATCAAGAGATAGTTTTCAGTTTAGCTAACATTAGATTGGAGGGAACATTGGACAGGAACTCGGGTTAACTGCGGAGATTAACAGGACATCAGAAATGCTTTTACAAATGTTTACATTCGTGAACAACTCGTCCAAACTAATAATCTAGGGCTCAACTCTTTCTTTTGTTGGACAACTCACATGCAATTAAAGCGTTACCAGTTTTCAGGGTTTTAATTTTCATGTTCTGGCATATCATTTGGCTTCTGAGATTTACAACCTAATCAGTGCTTAAAAATTCACCAATCTTGCAAAATCTTTAATCCTGCTTAAAGAATTAAACGAATAAATTCCACACAGTATCTCAAACGCTGATTAATGTAGTTGATCGATGGTGAACGTGGGAAATTTAGGACAGAAAATGCCATTCGGATATTGAAATATCCCACTTGAGAGCTGAGAGAAGAAATCCTGGATTTATGTCAACCTTGCTTCCATCCGTGAGTAAAGGAAGCCCACGGAAGCTGTTCCAATTTCCTGTCTGTGTTGGGGAAAAGAGATGAGCAAATGATAATCTCAGTACTTGACGTCAGCCATGAATCTTATATCTAAAGATGGAATATACCCTAAATGACACGACCAGCACAACACATTGCCTTTCTCTGATAATGGGACAAATAACGTATTTGCTATATATACATACTCAGATAGTGTACAAACAAAGGCAATGCAACAACCTTATTTGTGTTGAATAAAGGAACTGTTTGCACCATGCATCCAATGTATTGGATCCAACAGATGTAATGGTGAATGCATTTATCCATGTGTCATGGTAAATGTTTGACTCGTCACGGACATACCAAGGAACTTCTTTTCTTTTACTTTTCATTATAGATAGGGCAGTGTGTTTGTTTGTTTGCCCAACTCACCAATGTTACAACTATATGGCGGCAGTCTAAATTATTGAGTCTGTACCAGATAATCAAGTGATCAACATTATGATCATCGATCTATGCAATTTGAATACGTTGACATGTGTCAACCAGATCAGCGAGCCTGATCACTCGATCCCGTTGGTCGCATCTTACGAAAGCATGGGTTGCTGAGAACCAATTCAAACCCGGATCTTCACGGGTAAGATAGGTCAGTCAGTGTCACTAACATAGCAAACTATGGCTGTCGTTAAAGAGGATATGATCGAGTGGCTGGTAAAAAGATAACTTAAAATCAGACCCTTTTTAATTCATATGTTCACGTGTGCTTTGATATTGTCATGTATTATGTAGATGACTGAAGCGTACATAGCAATTTATGATTCTATAATGAAGCGTCCTGTTTTCAAATAAACAAATGTCTTTACTCTTTAGTATAAACTAGAACTAGGGGCTAACACATGATATTAAATATCGATGGGTCATGAAATTTGTTTGAGTGGCATTTTAGAAGTTGAGACGTACAATAAGGAACAAGTTTGTATGGATAACAACTTCTTTATTTGGTGAGTGCGACGTTTCGATACAGATTCTTGTACCGTTGTCAAGCAAGGGTCATGAAATGTTAATTACAGAGTATCTGACATTGAGTTATGATAGTAGATACATGAAGTAAGTTTATCTACAGAATGATGTCAAGGAAACACATTTCCATGTTTTCTGTATAAGGCAAAGCATCATGGCCCCAAACTAGAGCCCATAATACCTTCTCCAGGTTTTGGTACTTAAACGTACATGTAATTGTGTTATAACGTGCAATACCAGCGTCTCAGTGGTCACGAAATCCTCTTAAGTTTTTGCTTGTGATTGTCCCACTGAGGTTCACTGTCCACCGAAGACTATGAGAGACCTCTATGCTACCTTTGCTAAACGTTAACCTATATCTAATCACATACGTCCAACCACATCTTTTAAGTTGGATAGGACGGGAGACGTTCAACCTCATCTGCAAACTAACAATGATCAAAAGGAAAGCCTTCAAATCGAGGCTGCAATTCCAGGAGCATATTGCCATAACTATCGAGTTACGTTGCTCTGTCGTAAGGTCCACAAAGCAAGAGTACAACAAAGGCACCAATATCAGTCACATTAAACATCAGATCGGGTTCACAAGGAAATAAATGGTGATTAATTCACCAGCAGTTATTGTCGAGCGTTCCCTTTCCGATCCACCGGATCAACTTCTTCCAAATTACACCCATTTACTATGCAGAGCAGACATATTACTCCGCCACTGAAAGTAGTTTTATCTAATCGGGGATACATTTCTCATGAACGGTAGCACATGTATAGACGACTTGTGACACAACTGGGACTAACATTAAAATTTAGAATTTTGTGAGATGGCCTCTGCTTTTGACGAGACAAGTCTGACAAGACTTTCAATAGGAAGGTCATACTACGAACGGCTTGATTAACAAGGTGACACCATACGTCTCCTAGGCATTGTGACATTATACATTTCTAAACAAAACGAAAAAACAAGTGTTCTGTCTTTTAAGATTGGATACTTGCCATTGGCAGAATAATGGCAGATATAGATGTGTATGTATGTGTATGTTGGCCAAGCGGACATGTGGACGTCGAACTGAGCTATGACACAGTGAAGGTCTTAGGTTATACTGCCATTGTGTCTATCATTAACTGTACATATACAGCCAGGAATATGTGTATCTCTGGCAGCTCAAACAAGAGAGAAAATACATGATTCAATAGACGAACCAACTTCATATATCTACCATCAAAACTCTTAAACAGTGTATCACCCTCAGCTGGTTAAAAGTATCCTGTGTATCACGTTAATTATAGATGTAGTAAGATTCCAGACAGTTTTGGTGGTAAAATGCTTAATGACAAAATCATCAGTTCATCATTTTGGTACAATAGTGATTACCCTCTGTTCAAAGGCTACACAGATGTTCCTTACTTTAACAGAAGCGACCTATTTGCACTTAGTTGTGGGATACTTCTTGTTGGATAGCCCTTGCTGTTACATGTATGTGGATATAGTAAAATGTCTATTACTTTAATTTCATAAGAAAGAAGGGAAACAGGCTGCTCCGTTAGTCGTGTCATTTCGGGTTGTAGTTGATCATTAGAAGCACGATTCATTGCGGCGAGTATGGCTAACGTGATGTTCCAGAGATTATCATTTACTCAACTATTTCTCCAAAACAGACAGGAAATTGGGATAACTTGCTAAGGTTTCTTTCGGCCGCGGATGGAGCCAAGGTTGAAACAAATCCAGGGTTTCTATTCTCTTCTCTGAAGTCGGATATGTCAATATCCGAATAATATTCTCTGTCTTACATTTCCCACGTTCACCATCGATCAACTCAAAAATCACCATGTGAGATCCTCAGCTTCGTTGAATAATGGATTTTCCGCAATTCTTTAAGCTGGATTTCAATTGTGCGTGTTCGTTGGATTTCTTTAGCACTGATTAACTTGTCAATATAAAAATCAAATGAAATGCCATAACATTTAAAGTTAAATTCTTAAAAGAAACGGTAATGCTTAATTGGCAGCGAGTTGTTCAACAAAAGAAAGGGATGCGCATTTGATGATTAGTTTTGACGAGTTGTTCTTGAATATAGCATTTGTAGAGCCTGTCATTACATCGTGTTAATGTCACAATTAACCCGACATGAGTTCCTGTTCAATGTTCCTTCCAACTTAACCTTAGCTAAGATGAAAACTATAGTTGATTTGGCTAAGATGTATTTGGCTCCCCTCATTCCCTTCTCTAATATTCATCTGATATTCAGGGGTGATAACTATTTTAGAATAGCTGATAAAGCTTTCATTGCTATATACCTAACGTTGAATTTATATGCTGACCTGCGCGTTTTTAACATCTGAGGTGTTAACATAACTTGAATACCCATCTACCTTCCCTACCTCCGTTCCTATCCATTTATACACGCAAAGGCAAATGAAATAAAAAAAACCAATCCCTTTCCACATCCATAATAAATCTCTTCAAAACGAAGTGTCGATTGTACACATTGTACGCATATGTTTGTATGTTTAACAAACAGTTGTATGACGGCAGTCTAAAGTTAATCGAGTCTTGACCAGATAATGTAGTGCTTGTCATCATGAGTGAGAGAGAGAGTATGGTTTTACGCCACGTTTAGCAATATTCCAGCAAGATCACGGCGGGGGACACCAGAAATGGGCTTCACACATTGTACCCATGTGGGGAAGCGCGACGAATGGACTCTTTAACCATTAGGCTACCGCACCGCCACTTTTCATCATGAGAAGTTATGAAAAGACATGTTCATGAATCACTGTCAAATAGAAACCCATTGCAACCATTCAGAAATCTGAAAATTCAAATGATTTAGCACAGATGTGACAATTAATGCTTTCAAAATGGAAAGAAAAACACATGTTACAAAGTTGAATGTTTTTAATACCCAAACCGGATACTTATACTGAATGCTCTACTGATTGTTCATTAGCATTGTATCATAGACGATTGCTTCTTTTAAAACCAGCAATATGGAAGTGTTTCAATCAAGTTCGTTAGTTGAAAATAGATATCAAACTAAAAGATGAACAACTGTTGTTTTATGATCTTGTTATTTACATCACTTTACCCCAAATCTATTTATTTGAACCCTTCTTTCTCGCTTTTTCCTGTTACTTGAGAACAAAACCTATCGGAGGGCCTTTTCCTTTTCAGTTAAGAGATAACAAATATCCCAGTACAGAGAATGACGTTAAATATTAACTCACTCACTCACCCAGTACAGAGAATAGAACGAGCACATTAAAGCGCAATGCTTAGCAGATGACAAAAAGGAGATATCAACGTTAACAAATAAATAGCTCTGTCTTGGAAAATGCATTTTCTAATTGTTTAACTATTTCATTGTTACTGTATCCATGACAAATACGTATTCATCCTTGATCCCATATTTATCGTTTACTCTCTAATATATTCCCCAACTTCGATGACCTGCCAGAATCGTATATTGCCCCAAATCTGTAAGTACAATTTCATACAAATATCTGTTTCCCAAGGTATCAATTTTTCTTTGATCCCAGAGTATGATATAATCCCAACCATCTTTAATCCAAGAGAATAGTATATTCGGCAACAGTTTTCATTTTCGAGAAGAATATATTCCCGAACATGTTTTATCTTCGACTATCATTTATTTCTCCGGTGGCTTCATGATATGTTTACAGAGTTGCCAACGGAACTGGGCACTTTCTCCGCTCTACATAGGAATATCCACAAACGTCGGTCTGTTTCAGCTATACCAATGGTAGATGACATCCAAAATCAGATGTTCTGTAATGGCTGCTTGTTCATATTGCCATATTGTAATCACATCATGATTTATGTCGTTTTGAAAAGGTATAAAATGACAGGGACATATGTGCACTGCAAATCGAGACCCTATTTTTGGAAACTGTGGCCGTGACACTTATATCTTCATTAGTTAAATGATTTACCCTGAACACTCTTGTTTAAAAAGCTACAGGAAATATCTGTGGACTGATAGATAACATGCTATCAACGCCAACAAGGGGACCAAATCATTTTCATAATTAGGTAATTCATAATTTTACAGACCAGAAAATGCTGCTGTTTTGACTATATTTGGCAGTGGTTTAGATAGATCTCCATTAGACGATAGACACAGTTTACTGAAATGCATTATGCCTGTCTGAAAGCATGCAGCTCCATGTAGCACATTAACACCATTTCCTCTGATATTTCATAGATTTTCGCTAAAACCCCCCACTTGATAAGATAAGAGAAAATCAAAGGTTCGTGTGCAGCATGTGTAATAATGGGTATTGGAGGTGTCTAGACGGTCGCACGATGAGTGTGATTCTCACAACACTGAAATATAGGCATTGCCTGACATTTTCAGAGTTTTGCTTATACTTCTTCAAGGTCACTATTTATAGCATCCCTTATCGTTAAGATAAAATATAGACTGTAGTGTACATATACAGTGATGGGCCTGTAAAATTTTAGTTTTTTAATTTGTCATGGTTTCACGTACAGCAGATTTTTTATATATTGCTGTCAATGTATTTACTGCACTTCTTGTTTTGCAGATTTGCAAAAGAGCTGAATTCAACTTTGTCCAAACATTTGATTTTTCAACTTTGTACTCATCTTTCGTAAACACCTGATATCATCACTGAATCATAAACACATGTTCATCTATTATTAAGGAAATGGTCGCCCGTAACATCGTGATCTACTGTAGATGGCACCTATAACACACAGATTTAAAAACAACTGAGAAGTTGAAGTTGTCATTCAGTCAGTCAGTCAGTTCGACGATGACACCATTAATTAACATCCATGTGCATCAAACTATAAAACTAAGATACGTGTAGAAAAATTGATAGTAATGTCTGGTCATAATCTTATGCTTTTTTAATATGATGCTATTAATCATATGATTATTTTCTGTTCAAGCATTGCCACAGATAGCGTCTAAAGAATGTGTGAAAATCCACGCCCTGGCCTCACAAGAGCCGTGCCTGACATTGTCATCCAGTTCCCAGAACCCGCTCTCCAATTCACATATTACTCAAATCCCAGTGATAATTTATAAAACATACACATCAGCACATCTGTATAAAACCTGAGAGAATTAAATTACCCATAGAGGTGTATGGTGAGAGCTTCGTTATAAAGACGACCTATTGGTAACTGCGGTGTTGCCTTTGGGAGCCCAAATCCATAATACATACATTTACAAATGAATGCACTTCCAATCCCCTGTTACATAAATCTCCTCTGCATCCTTCTGGAAAAAAACAAGGACTGCTTCAACCAATTGATTTAATGGATTATTGTATTCCTCTTGTGTGGACAAAATGCTTAAATTATTGCTGAGCACTTAAATTATTGCTGAGCTATCAATATGAGAGAACTGTCAGTAATTTCTACTCTAAAGCAACTGCGTTTAAGGTTCATATCAGACAGTGTCTCCTTTATTTGAATTCTGTCTTGTTTAACAGTATCATGTCCTGGAACGATAGTGATGTTAAAACCAAACCCCTTAAGACAAGTTGTGGATGTTAGCTGAAGATGTGAAGCCGATTTTGAAGTAACGTATCGTGCTTTATGTACACCACGCTGAAGCAGGCATTGCAATAATCAGTTTGTAATGTATCTAAATACACGTCACGAGAAGATGTTTTAATGTTTTTCGCTCACTATTTGAGAAACCAGATGCACATACGTGGACTAACTTGTGTTTATCAATCTCTTGGGTACTGTTTAAAAAAGAATAAACCATAATGATGGAAAGGGTGGGACCCTTACTTTCTTAATGTTGTGAAAGCCATTAAATCACTTTATTGCAAGAGAATTCAATGGTTCAGATGAATTTTCAAATTAGATCTAATTTTAATGTTTACAATTTTCAGTATTCTGCATTTCATCGTTTATCAGTGAACAGGAGCCAACTATGTGAACTATGCTACTATTTATAACACATAGTTCCAATCCCATGTTTATTATAAATATGTTAGTTTACCTTCCATACTGCAGTAACTGATGTAGCTGAGGTAGCTGCACAACTGTAAATCCTCCGCATGTTTTATGCATGACATCTGCACGACCTTAAACCTTCTCTATGTTTTAGAGTGTATGAATGATAGTTGAACTTCTTTACAGCGTCTGTGTGTTTCATGACAGTATACATATTTAAATCATCTGTATGATTATATGATCCATATGACAGCTGCACTATTTCCAAGTTAGAGACAGACGGACGTGTTAAAAAGCAGTTAACAATTTAATCTTGTCAATTCCAAAATTACTAAGGTTTTAAACGCATGATCTTTGTTTTTTAATAATGTTTTGTCTTACGAAAAATGAATCCTGAAGTATACATTATACTAGCTGTACGATAGGTCATTATACCTTTAAATACAGTCTGTTTGTCTGCCTGTCTGACTGACTGACAGACAACAGACAGGCACAGCTCATGTGAGGCCAAGGAGTGGATTTTCACACATTCTTTAGACGTTATGTGTGACAGTGCTTGAACAGAATATAATCATATGATTAATGGCATCATTATAAAAAAACATAAGATTATGACCAGACATAATTATCAATTATTCTACACGTATCTTAGTTTTATAGTTTGATGCACATGGAGGGTAATTAATGGTGTCAACGTTCCACCTCAACTCAACAATATAGTCTTTCTTTCTGTGAAAACACACCCTGGAAACTTCGTTGCACATGTAATCGGTTCACTCGGGAAATAGGAAGATGACACTGGATCCAATGGCAAACAAATGTGAAAGACAGAACATGTGTTTCCATCTTTATATGCTTTTTAACCTTTAACACAGTCATGTCTTTATGATGACACAGTTAATATGGCAATACTTGAAGTGTAAGTGATAACGTTTCTAAGAAGAAACATGTTTCGCAGTGATGTAGCATTTTGTTGATGATTGAATGCTTTTCCAAACAGAACACGAAATAGTTTAATTGTTTGCAACATTATATACGTCATTTCTGAGAGAATTGACTCCAGGGTGTGAAATATTTCCTTGTACATCATCAGAATGATGGAAAACAGGTTCATCAAACTATCCCAGGTGGTGTTCACACCTTGTGGATTTGGCATGTTTCACAGAATTCATTATTTGAAAAGAAATCATGTTGTTGCCAATTTGAGGCAGCATATACCTGTACACTGTGCATAGGTACCTGCTCGCCAAAGACGTCAAGACCAATGTCCGTTTCATATACTAGAGTGGGATTATGTCCTGTAACAGAAAAAAATACATGATTAGAAACGAGAGGTACAGTCGATAGGTTCGGTTCTGGCACGAACCTAGGAATGACACTATGTCAGCGATAGCGAAATGCACAGCCATCAGGGTAAATCAATATAATAACAAGACAGCAGGTACGTTGAATTAATGATATTACATTTATTCTAATTGAAGATTGGATACACAGGCAATATTTGAGATAAGACATAACTGCTTGTCATGTCAATTATATTTCTACCGAAATCAAGTAAACTGATTAATGTTCCCAAAATAATGGCACTTCCTAAATAATATCTGCTGACGCATTAGGTAAACTAATTTGTTTTCTGCTACAAAACGCAGATACTATCCGGAAATGTAACAACCGAAAAGCCATGGGATAATATCTTGTCTCCTGGTTCTTCTCCTATGTTTGTGTCAGGAAACGCATATCAATTTGAAGAGTGCTCACTCTTTCTAAAACAGACTCCACTGTCGATATTTTGATAAGTTAAAACCCACTACGTTTGGCAACAATGCTTATCAAGTCAAGGTGGACGTTTACATTTCCATACATTGACCCAGACGTATAGTAAGTATAGACGTATTAAGTAGTTAAAGAAGTGTGGACATTTAGTGGATGATTTGTGGGAAAACGTACCAGCGTTAAGAGGGGTGCGATGTTCCTTTTATGAAACACAGGGCCTTGCAGTGCCACAACCTGAAGTGGTTTATATTGATTTCATTATTCGAACGGCACTCTCTACCACACAAACATTGTTAACCCAGACACGCTGTTACCAGTGAGTATGGGGTTTTGAGGTTAAAGAGGCGTGTATTAAAGGCATAAAATGACATACGCGTTTGGGAATGGATTATACAGGAAATGTGTGTCTGGGAGTAATGACATTGAGCAGGATTTACACAACGATATTGTATACACACCCCATACCCCATTACCCAGAGCCCTAATCTGTTAAACACAAAATCGATAATTTACATTTCATATTGTGAATGAGAGAGTGATTTCAGTTTAACGCCTCTTTGAACATTATTTCAGTTATATCACGGCGTGGAGTTGTGTACGGTACCAGGCTCCAAGTAACGCAGGTATTTAAACGGTGAGCGTTATGGTGAAAGGAACATGTATGGTTTGGTTTGGTTTGGTGATCCGGTGATCTGTATTTTTTCAGGATGTTTTGAAGAACTGCTACAAATGGACATTTGTCTCTGCACCAAATTCGCACTGGTCAATTCAGTTTTTTCAATGGTTTATCATAATGACAGTGTTGTTTTTTGTTATTGTGTTGGTCAGTTTTATGTTTATATCTTCTCATTTTTTGCCGAGTTCACCCATTGAAATTATCTTTGCATATAGGAGAGACACATAGTTTATTATAACATATCATAAACAAAGAAAAAGTGATGGCACCATGTCTTCGTCAAATGGTAGGCATATCAAATTCTTTCTATTGGTTTAGGTCCCCATAACGATGACATAAACACAGTAATCCCAGGAACCTCTGTCTACAACAAAAGACTAGTAACCTAGTAGCCTAGAAACTGCATTTTCGTATCCCATGTCGTCTATTAATCTCTGGAACAAAATAGGAATAGCCTTTTTAAGGAGACGTAGACGGCTGTTACATTACACCAACACACTGTTCTGTATCAAATTCCACACGCGAAGAAAAACTGCTATGTAGCATTAAGACAAGAAATATTCAAAAGGTTTTGTTCTACTTTTGGATCATCATTTCCAGACAAATCGGATAACAGTTTCTCATGTAAGGCATACATCTAAGCTTATTAAATGTCATTAATAAAAAGACTTTAGAGCGGGTCTGTATTCTGTGCCGTCGATAAATACACAACCCTCTATAGCTCGTTTGAATAAACAAAAGTCTGTCTTAGGTTTCGTGTTCCTGAATTTGAAACGTGAGAACGAGGCAACTGATGATTTTTTCTTAAGCAGTTTTCGGAAAAATATCAATCAGCTTCCCTAATTATTCCATAACATTTGAAATTTCGGGAAGAACAAACAGTTTAATTTTCTTGTTACAAAACCATTTCAGTTGATCCAATTATAGGAATGTGTTGCAGAATGTGAACTTAGAAGCTGTTGGTCATAAAATCACAGGTGACATTTATTTTGTTAATTTTAAAGTAATGTTATTGCTAACAATTACCGCGCCCGTGATATATTCATATATGGCTTTAAATATCTTGCACAGTTTGCTACTTGTTCAAGTCACAAGTGAGTTCAGTCAACAGAACAGATAACTCTGACTTGAATCAAGCATGGGCGTACGAAGTTAAATAACCGTGATCACTGCTGAACTATGGATATATGGATGGCTTCCGTTAGAAGATCTCTTTGTTGAAGTCTTTTAGTCTGTGCTGAATGACACTGTTGTCCGCACCTTTCATCATGTAATAGGGGGTGGCGGCGATGAGATGTGGTT
>VKKT01004312.1:98237-109345 GCA_008038995.1 Haliotis laevigata | reverse complement strand
TAATACTCTAAAATCAACTTCCTCTTCTCTAAATCATCCATACTGTGGATCACTGAAAATGTTGTCTGATAGTAAGTAAACAAAGGGGGATAACTCTCACAAACTAATGGAAAAGGATTAACAGAGTTGTCTCTCTTGAATGAAACCAAGCACTTGATAGCTGGTCAAGGNTGTTTATACTAGAAATCCAATTAAATATATTCCTAAAATTCTCAATATTTTCTGGTCATACTATATAAAGGAGAGAATCACCAAGTATTCATTCATTTATTAAACACAGCAAAATGCAAACCCACAGATGACAAACATGTATGAGGGTTACTGATTTGGCCACTTTTAAGAGTTCTTGCTGGAGAAATGGAGCAAACATGTTGTGCATGTTTTTCACTGCACTGAAAACCTTTAAACACTTATACACCGAATATATTAAAGCATGTTTGAACATATTCCAAAACACAGGATATATTAAAGCACTATATGACACAATTAAACACAAAACATACTTAAAAACAAACTCTAAATCCTGGCAGATAAAAGTACTTCATATACATGTGTATGTATGGATATCTGAAGTTCACTTCACAAGTGACTACATTCAGGGGACAGTGGGGTAACTGAGTGGTTAAAGCGTTCGCTCATCATGCCGAAGACCCAGGTTCAATTCCCCACATGGGTACAACGTGTGAAGTCCATTTCTGGTGTCCCCCGCCGTGATATTGCAGGAATATTGCTARAAGCGGCCTAAAACCATACTCACTCCTTATATTCATCACCTTACATATTTATCAGGAGTGACTCTGAAGCTGGTCTTTGACCAAATGTCTGCAGTGACTGTCAGCTAAAATTATCCAATTTGAATAACAATTTCATAATTCATGCCAAGTCAATTTAGTTACGGGCGATATTATGGCTTCATAGAAACAAAACGAATGCTTTGTTGTTTTGGAAGCAAATGCCTCTTAGTTCAAGGAAAGAAGGCCTTCATGGTGTACCTAATTTGGCAAAAAAATACCAGTTGTTGTTTCCAATACATCCCACTTTGATTAAGTATGGCACATATTTTTAATTGTGTAATACAACATATATCAATGAAGAGGTGAGACAGTTTTGTCAGAAAATGTTGGTATTTTATAAAAATAATTATAATTTTATTCCACTAGTCTAAATATCTTAAACTCCAGTCTTCATGGAAAATATTTCTTTTTACAGTATTCCTCAGGCATTTAACTATTGTATAAGCACTTCCAAATTTTAGCAACTACATCCATTTTTGAGTCAGTCATGTTTTGCCTAATTGTTGCACCAGCACTCAAATGAAAGGTGTCTTATGCTGTCTCATTCCCCCAAACATGAGTTTACAGTTGATAAGGAATTAGTAAGTACAATTCACTCTAATTTTGCTGATATTGAGTCACCTAAGGACATTTAGAACAATAATTTGCTTTTAAACATATAATTTTTTTTCAATATGATTTACGGATTTATTGTGGTCCAATCTTGTGATAGAAATGATTTCTTCTTTGAGAGGCATTTTAGGAGTTCTAAAGATAAAGGACAACCAAGTTCTATGGATTATAAGTCAACTTCTAGAAATGATGTTGACTGATCACTGCAACATCATAAATAACTATGTTTTCATACATTTTCAACATGTTAGTAACTGGATGCAAAATAGGACAGATGTAAGACCATTATGAACAAAGTTACATATAAATATTCAAGTGAACTCAGAATTTCAATGAGACCTTATTTTCATGAGCAAGAGAATATGTGAAATATGGTTCATTAATCTAAGACACTACTAAATCTGCCCACAACAGTTTTAATAATTATGAATGTAACTCATTACTGAGAAATAGGGGTGTCGCCCAGACAAGCCAAATATGTGGTCAAACTGGACTAGTGCGGTTGTTAGGGGTGTTTCGGGTGCACCGTTTGGCGACTGTTCTTATATTAAAAATCTAAGATCTGTTGTTAGTCATATACCACTAGCACTGTGTCGTATTTCCGGTACGCATGCGTACTTCCTGGTCGTGAAGGATTATGGGCTGGTGCAAAGATCCCTGGGAGCGCCAGGTTTATTACACTGAAACACCCAAGATGGCAACCATTCAGATAATCTAAAAGGTGAAAAATAAGCCTCTTTTCTCTGATTCTAAGGCATTTTTGAACACCATACCAACATGTCTAGCGAAGCAGATACGTCTCGTGCTAAAAGTGAATTCATAGTAGGCCAGAAATACCGTCTTGTGAGGAAAATCGGCAGTGGAAGTTTTGGCGACATTTATTTGGCGATCAACATACACAGTGGAGAAGAGGTTGCTGTGAAGTTAGAATCGCTGAAAGCTCGCCACCCTCAACTACTTTATGAAAGTAAGCTTTACAAAATACTGCAGGGAGGAGTTGGAATACCTCATATCCGATGGTTTGGTGATGAAAAGGATTACAATGTCCTGGTCATGGATCTCCTTGGGCCGAGTTTGGAAGATCTGTTCAACTTCTGCTCCAGGCGGTTCACCATGAAAACGGTTCTCATGCTTGCTGACCAAATGATCGGACGCATTGAATACACCCACAACAAAAATTTCATACACAGAGACATTAAGCCAGATAACTTCCTGATGGGCATTGGTCGACATTGTAACAAAGTCTTTCTTATTGATTTTGGGTTAGCAAAGAAATTCCGAGACTCAAGAACCAAACAACACATACCATACAGAGAAGACAAAAATCTTACTGGCACAGCTCGATATGCCAGCATCAATGCTCATCTGGGTATTGAACAGAGCAGACGAGATGACATGGAGTCCCTTGGTTACGTGTTGATGTATTTCAATCGGGGATGCCTCCCTTGGCAAGGATTAAAGGCCAATACAAAGAAACAGAAATATGAGAAAATCAGCGAAAAGAAGATGTCAACTCCTGTTGAAGTGCTGTGTAAAGGCTTCCCTGCAGAGTTTGCAATGTATTTAAATTACTGCAGGGGTCTGAGATTTGAAGAGGCACCCGATTATATGTATCTGCGACAGCTGTTCCGCATCTTGTTCCGCACCCTCAACTATCAGTATGATTACACATTTGACTGGACAATGCTAAAGCAGAAAGCAGCTCAAGTTGCCCAGCATACCACTACAGCTGCCGGTCAACAAAGAGAACGTCCATAAAATGCATCCTCATTTGTGAGAACTCAGTACATGACCAAATGTACGAAAAACAGATTTCGCTTCTTGTAAGCATTGTTTGGTTACAAGCTACCTTCTTCCCCAGAAATGCATGAGGGTCCCAACTCTTTGAACATGAATGGTAAAGTGGAGTCCTTTATTGAAATGTGACCAGAATGCAAAGTGAAAGAAGATTCCTACAATGTGTAGTGATGTAGACTTTCTGTTTCTGTGGACTGACAGTACAATCCAGCAATTCAAGACCAGAAATTCTTGATTATTTAGTCATTCTGCATATTGCTACTGTACTGTTTTTAAATATATTTATTCCAGGAATTTATCATTTTATCAGGCCTTCAAAGGACACTTTCTGGATTTATATAAATGTAATTGATGAGATGAGGAAAAAGATAATCTGAATTTTCCAAGTATTTATAATAATAGTTGAAAGATGTAGATTTAATCTTTAGACTTGACAAGTGTCATATATAAGTTGAGCCTTTCAGAACCTTCATGCTGAAAGTGGTGTCCATTTTTATGAAGATAAAAAACAGATCCCTATATCATATGTCAACCCAAATCATGAATTGTCACAAATAAGCTAATGTAATTGAGTGAAAAATTCAAGCAACTTGTTTGTCATCAATCCTATTATATATTTTTTCGAAACACATTTGCACAGGATTATTCCTTGCAGCTCAAAGCATGATAGAACAATGCTAAGCTTATGATATATATGTTTCTCAGTAATACATTTAAATTTTAAGTCTGAATGGGATGTTAAAATTGATGATCCATGCTAATTCAGCAATTATATTACTGCTGCATCTTCATTTTACTGTGAAGAATGACAAGCTTAGTATGTGCATGATATTAGCATTATCCGGTTTAAAAGTTTACGTTTTATCTCCCTCATCCAGTTAAAAGAAAGTCATGTCTATCACCTACAGAAGAGGGAGGAATAAAAGAACTCATGTTTTCAATTAATATCTAGTTTGCTAGTATTGTAAACCTAACTATTTTATTTGAATACAAGTAATTGATAGACGAATATTCAGATTTATGGAACTCAGAAGCTGTATTACTTCTAAGTCTGTAAGTGTAAGGGTGCACAAGCAATAGTATGTTGTGCTGATAAATTTTGGTATTACCAGATATTACGACCGATGTTTTCAAACTTGAAATATGGATGTCCTGCATTGTACATGGCAGAAGCCTCCCTCATACATTGTGATGTAAATTGTATGGTCCCAGCTTGACGTGCTGGATTCTGATTGAGCCTTGAACATAGTTAACCCTTTGTATGTGCTGTTGTATGGACTTGAATGACATCAGGTTCGTGTGAGATAAATCTTGCATGTTAAGGGTTAAACTGTGTGTGAGTTGAAGGCAGAGCAAATTGTGATCAATTGTTATCTTATCGTATGTCAGGGATTTCTTTGGTATTGTCAAAAATCTTCTTAATTTAGTTTTTGAGTTTGGCTTAATCTTTAGGTTTTAAAGTTTAAATTCATTTTTGATTATACATACATTTTTAACATGTATTTACATGCCAAGTGATTGTAGATTTGATATTGATACTAGTGTGAAATACTTACATATTTACTCAAAGGTAATGTAGAATCTGTATACTTGTATATAAATATATATATAATGAAGGTAAATAGTTAACAGTATGTTAATGTGTAATTTGTTGGAGTCTAAAGAAAAAGACTAGAAATATTTATTGTGGTTCACTGTCTTGTAACTGTGGTCACTGGAAAAGACCTGTCACTATGTTCTGTACTCTCCCTCACTCTTTCATTTCGACAATTCCCGTTATGTTGACATCTTCTATGGGATGCCATTCATGGCTGATGCTCTTAAATGGCAGTAACGTAAAGAGTGACATGCACTTTGTGTGGATATTGGTCTTTGTCTCAGATGCCATTTATACACATATCGTGTTTGAAATTAAACTGTCAAGGGGTCCTTGTGATAACACAAGTCCGAAGGTATAGTTTTGGGGTTACCAACGATTCAAATATTATACCAATACCCAATGGACCCCAGTACATCCCTTCATTTCAGACACTGTATACACATACACAATTATAAGCTTGAATGAATTCTCTGAAAATTGTGTTAGAAATATGTAGCCACTGACGGTACATGAAATCATTTCTTACCTCTACATACCTTGTACTATTTTCTTCTGTTGCTATCTCGTTTCCATTGTGATAGATGGACCTGTTTTCTTTCTGCAGTTAATATTGTCTTCTGTAGATATGTACCGGTAACTTAAACTGTAAATCACAGCGAAAGTGTCAACACTTGTCTGTCATGATGAGAGAAATATTTTGTCTGACTTATTTTCCGTTAGTACTACATTCAGTTGAAACGGTTACAAATATTGTGATTTGCTTGATGTTTGTTATACTAAATATTGTTTCCAGTTGTCATATACACATCGTTTCAGTTGAAGACTGTATGTATGAAGTTTTGATAGCGTCTGAAATTTCTTCATTCATACCTTGTGATGCTGTTAAGACTTCGTGTAGTCGATACTGTTGCCATATGTCTGATTAATGTTGTAAGGCCCCGAGTTGATGCTACGTGCTGCCAGAATTACCTGTCTGCCTGCCTTCTTCATGCCATTCATGCAAGCAGTGATACTATGGAAATCAAAATGCCTGAATTCAAGCGTCCCCTGTCGAACTTACACAAAGTGCTTACTGTACACAGGGGAATTACGTCAGCACATGAAATATCTGCACTTGTATGAACTGTATGATACATTGACACATTTTGTGTACACTCTTGTGTAGTGGATCCTCAACATCTGTGCTAATTATATGCCAAATAAGTGTGCTGTTTTTTTATCATGGCCAAACCATTAAATGTACTGTACGTGTAGTGTCCATATGTGTTGATTTCCAGGT
Source organism: Haliotis laevigata (assembly GCA_008038995.1). Taxonomy (NCBI): domain Eukaryota; kingdom Metazoa; phylum Mollusca; class Gastropoda; order Lepetellida; family Haliotidae; genus Haliotis; species Haliotis laevigata. The sequence continues at coordinate 103,263 of VKKT01004312.1, read as the reverse complement.
GAAAAGTGTTATGGCTCTACTGAATGAGTGATGCCCCAACTATTACCTGGGGTAGTTATATTTTCATGATGTCCTGAGAGTTATGACTATTTGTATGTGTACAAGATCCAATTTTAAATTATCTGCCTCTGTGAACTCTATCCCTTGCGTGGAGATACTGGCTTCCACACTGTCATGTGAGTAGTCTGTATATTAATGTCAGGTTTGTACATATGTTGTCCTGGGTACTGGCAGTGTAGACATGATTTTAGTTGTTTATTAAAAATCATACAACACTTGTCTCTCGTCTTTTATGCTCAGTTGCATCTGTGTATATGTTGATTGAACAGTTGAGGAAAGCTGCTGAACTCGGGCTTGTTTGTGTACTGTAGTCACTCTCCACTCTTGCAAGTTCTGCAGACTAGAAACTAGTCCAAAGCCTGAGTCAAGGTAACTTTGTCTGGTAAGCTCTGATCATTATACCCTATATATTCACATTGAAAACTAAGTAAAATGTAGCACATAGATAGGATAGTACATATAGACTCATAAAGTGTTTGGAACAGACTGTTAGTATGATCATTGTATGAAGTACTGACATTAAGAATGCGTAGTGGGAACATTTCTCTCATTTGTTTTCCTGCTGGTTTAATTAAGGAAAAAGAAAATAAGATATCAGATCAGTTGTGATGAACAATCTGATGACCGCTATCGCACTCACTGGAGCTAAATTGCTTTTTCCTGTTTGTTTTTTGTATTCGGTTTCCATGGCAACAACTATTGTCACAACACAGTAATGTTAGAGCAGATTATATTTGTAAACCTTTTGAAATGAAGTATAGGTTATTTTTTAAAGTAACATGCGGTCTTGAGAAAATTATACTGGTTCAGGGTGCTGAGAATTTTGTCTTTTACATTTTGTCAATTCTTTAATTAAGGTAGGTACCATTACTCTTTGCCTTACTCTTGTCAAGGGTGGTCTGTACAGCATTATTTACAGTATATCTTTGCTCAGGTGGTCAGGCTAAGCATAAGTGTTCGCTTGACCATTTATTTATTGGTTGTCTTTGTTATGTTTGAAGAATAGTCTCTGTGAGCACAGCATGTTGGAGTTGGCGATTGCGAGTAACGGTGTATATAATTGTTAAACTGTCTAACAGTGTTTTTTAATATTTTCCTTCAACAGTCCTCATTTACATCTGGTAGTTGTCAAGGTTTCTACTCTGTTGTCACAATTTGTGTATCTTCCTGTGTGGACAGTGGAACCTTGTTAGTTCCTAGGCGCAAGATCAGATTTTTGTTTTGTTTGCTTAACGCTGCATTCAGAAATGTTCCTCTTGTAAGGCGGCGGTCTGTAAATGATCAAGTCAAGTGATCAACAGCTGAGGCGTTGACCTACGCAGTAGGATTACATGTTTCAGCCAAGTCAGATGTCATTCCAATAATCAGATTCAAAGTCCTTGTGTAAAGGTTCATAGAGAAATGTTTCAACTGCAGATTATTGGCTTTGGTAACCTGCAGGTTAATCCCCTTAATGGAATTACCTTTATCAATGAATAATGCAATATCCTGTCTGACAGATCTATTCATTGTGGCAAATTCGGTTTTAGCATTCGTTGAACATATTCCAGTTCCCGATGCTTATTGAGTGTGCATTGGGTGGTCCAACTCCTCCAACTGTTCTGTTGTTATTACACACTGATGTTATGGGTGTTGTGCCAGACTCAAGTTTACAGGCGGTCATCATGTGGCTGGAAAACTGACCGTGGCATAAAACAAACAAATCTGGAGGTGGATAATGTGAATAGTTCTTTACTTTTGAGACATGTTTTCGTATATCTAATAGAATTCATAAAATGTCATCTTGCACCTTTCTTCCAAATCAGGGGTGGTGTGGTAGCCTTATGGTTAAAGCGTTGGCTCGCTACACGAAAGATCCAGGTTTCGATTCCCAACATGGGTTCAATGTGTGAAACCCATTTCTGGTGTGCCCCGTCTTGATATTGCTGGAATATTGCTAAAAGCGACATAAAACCATACTCACTCTTCCAAATCATTAATTGGTATCCAAACTTTCTGGTGTTTGAGGTTAACAAGGTTTCACTGTCATTTGTTTTGTTGTTGCTTTCTTTGTGAGAGGGTGGATGCAAGTTACATTATTACATTTGATATTAGATTCAGAACTTTAATCTGTTTCATTTTTCCTTATCCTGACTCATGATCTTTTGCCTAGCTCCCTTTCCCTTGCGAATGGTAGTGGAATCCCTTGTAGTTCCCGAAGCGGACGTAAAAATACATTCACCCACGAGTTACCTCCCTTCTTTCCCGTGCAAACAGTCATGTGACCAGCCTTACTTGTCACTCTCTCCCTTTTCGCCCRAGTGGATGGTTGGGTGAGCACTGGAGTCCCGTAAACGGCACCATATCCTTTTATATTTAGATCCTTTATCCAATTTAAACTCTGTATAGTTTTTTGGTTATATTTAGTTTTCATCGTGTGTCAAACTTTTCATAAAATTATTAATATTTTGTGACAATTATTCATCATAATGTAGTTTGTTTACATTTGATGAATCTTGCAGTGTTACAGGTACCGGCTATCAGTGACTGATCCTCACCTCCAATGCCCGTTATGCATTAATCCATGTTCTTCCAGCTTGCGTTATAGATACTGTATTAATTTATCAGATTTGCAATTTAATCAACATTTATCGTACATCTATAGACGTACCATGGATCAGGTGAGGAAGTCATCACAAGTCACGGTTGATAAACCTGGAGATAAAGCCGGTAACCGTAGGTTGTTTGCTACTGCAGAAATACATAATTCTGGTGCTATATTGAGTACATTGCAGGGGCAGTCGTCTGTTATGGGGTCGAAAACAAGGTCTGCTACGACGGAGTTGACGCCCTCTCAGAGTAAGAAAAGGCTATTGCTTCATCCACAACGCAGGAAAGGGCATCTATAACTAGGTCAACATCGAAATCAACACGGCCAAGCAAGTCAACTCATCAGAGGTCGTTTAATGAGATCATCCTACCGCACGAGGCAGTCGTGTTTGATGAACCACCATTACTTCTGCCTGAAGTAGCTATTAGATCGCAGACACAGTCGACCTCCACGACTACTAGATCGTCTCCTGCAGCTACAACAGCGGGCCAGCTGTTGGATGACCAACCACCAACTTCTCAACGCAGTGAAGTTGAAGCACACAACACTTCAGCTTTCGCGAACGCTTCATCAACACCGATCAGTTCCAGTCAACGCAGAAGTTCGATCCAGGCGACTTTATGAGGCAATTTACTACTCATATGATGGCCATGATGGAACGACGTTTTGATGAGGAAGCGAAGGCATGACAGAACCTCTCATCAACTGACAATGTTCGCAAACCCTCAGACCTACACGAACCTAATACGCCTCGCAGATCTACATCTGCAGACAACGTTGGCGAACATGTACGTTCGAGAGTGTCATCACAATCGGACGACTCTGTCGTCATAGAACAAGATGGAAGGTTCACGAAGGCTACTAACTCTATGAGAACTTTGTCTACGAACCCTCAACGTTCAAGAACGCCTAGGAATCCATCCCCAAGAGCCAGGCGTTCCAGATCTAGATCCCACAGCTCTCACACGTGAAGAGAAGGTTCGTGAAGGCAAGGTCTGGAGAAGGAAGGATCGAGAAGGCAGGGTTCGTGAAGGGAAGGTTCGCGAAAGGATGTTTCGATAAGAGGCAATGCAGACATCTGCAGGGTTTGTGAACCCTCAGATCAACAAGCGATATTAGCAACGCAGGYATCTACAAGGTTCGCGAACCCTAGGGTTTCGCGAACACATCAACAAGCAGATATCAGCAACGCAGACAGCTACAAGGTTCGGACGTCTATAGGGTTCGCATACCCTTAGATCAACAGGCAGGATGATGACGTCGACTCTATTAACATGCGGCTGAATAAAAATGAAGCAATGATTAAAACATTCAAAAATCCGCAGTCAGAATGAAAATGGATGGTTTTGTCAGCGCTTATAACTCAACAATAAAAGATCAACAACATGTGCGATCACTACAGCTTACAGCCTGCACAACTCTACAACCTGCACGTACCTTAAACCTGTAGTAGGTTTAGTTTCGGACGACAACCTACTTGATGAGGGGAATCCCTTCATCTACAAGGATGCGGAGGTCTTATCCTGGGTAACAGTTGGCCTGCTGCTATTGTCGTTCATTCACTCACTCCAACCCAACAGAGACGTACTGCATATATGCTGATGACTTCGACTCCAACATGATATTACCTATGAAGCCGATATCTCAAGTACTGGAGAACCCAAAGGCGACCTTCATAAAGGGCTTAAGGTTAACGCTTTCAAGAATCCTTGGACGGACGTACAGATGATATTATTAACTCTCGTCACTCAGCGTGGGGATTAGGAATCTATATCCTATCAATTAGATTCAACATCAGTATTCTTCAAGATCCATACAGACATACGTCTCGACAGCCTCCTTCGTCATGCTTGCTTATATTATCCACTTTGGGAATACGTGATTAATATCACGTTTTCCCAGAGAGAGTGACAAGTAAGGCTGGTCACATGACTGTTTGCTCGGGAAAGAAGGGAGGTAACCTTTGGGTGAGTGTATTTTTACGTCCGCTTTGGGAACTACAAGGGATTCAAGTGTTCCACTACTATTCGCAAGGGAAAGGGAGCTAAGCAAAAGATCATGAGTCAGGACAAGTATAAAATATCAATTTTTCTTTAAAAATTTCATATTTTTATGTCAGATAGATGGTAGGTAGTTACGTGGCTTATTTATGATTTCCATAAAACATTTAAAGGGGAAAGTGGGTGATTAACTATTGATGGTAGTAGTGCATAAAAAGTAAGAGAACTGTAACTTTAACACACCACCAATATGGGTTTGTATACACAAGGTCTTCATCAGCTGTGAATGTCTTGTATGCTTGCACGTTGGCTCATCACGCCGAAGACCCGGGTTGGATTCCCCACATGGGCACAATGTGTTAAGCCCATTTCTGGT
>VKKT01004311.1:65127-76730 GCA_008038995.1 Haliotis laevigata | reverse complement strand
TGTGTGGTGTAGTGGATAGAGCGTCTGTCAGAGACTGTGTGTGTGGTGTAGCGGATAGAGCATCTGTCAGTGACTGTGTGTGTGGTGTAATGGATAGAGTGTCTGTCAGAGACTGTCTGTGTGATGTAGTGGATAGAGTGTCTGTCAGAGACTGTCTGTGTGATGTAGTGGATAGAGCGTCTGCCAGAGAGTGAAAAGTTAGTGGTTCAGTTCACTGCCACGGCGTATCAAAATGCATCATAAAGCAGATACTTCTTGTACTCCTGCCTGGCGCTATGCATGTAGGGTATAAAACAAATACCAGTACCGTGTTCTGAGAGAGGTATCTTGGTGTGGTATAGTGTCGCAGTGGACTAGTACTATAAAGCCGGCACTAGTCTATGTTAAAGTATGGTAGTTACGATCATCTTAGGGTTACGATCGCTTTGAGGAACGGGGCCAAGTTCTAACCCGGATCTTCACGGGTCGTGGCCGTGTAAGTGAAATAATCTGGAACTCATCTCAAATCGCGACAGTGGGTAATGTAACAGTGGGCCATGCTTTTGAAAAACACATCAAAGTTCACGACCAGAAACAGAGGCAAGTTTCGGTCCCGTGACTTATGGAAGGGACGGATTCGTTTGTACTCAGCCAGTGATCAGGAAAAAGGCAAAAATATATATCCGGAATTGCAGATCTAAAAGACCTAATACATATCTCTGAACTATCAGCTGTCAATCACATGAAACTAGTTATAGATATATGAAAGGGCACGATGTATATCATGTTTCATTTCGGTGTTTTTGATGTATTTTGCAGTAGTTATATTGTTGGTTTAGGTAGTTTTTTTAACTGATGTTTTAGTTCAGAAAACAGTGGAGAGTAACATATTTGTTCACTTTTTCACTCTGTGTTGGTAATTGGAGAATAGGTTCACATAATGAACTTACATGAGCTTCCTGGTTCGGTGTAGGTGTTTCACTCTATATTCATCAGTTGTCCAATACGGCAGCGGCCTGTGACTAATAGCGACTGGACCACACAAACAGGTGATCGAAATCATGAACACTCGCCCTCGTTGTTGGGGCTAAATTCTTACTGAGGGGAGAAACAAAGGTAGGAAACTCAGAATACCAGCCGTTTCAGTAGAGACAACACTTCGTTGTATGGATAACCGAGATCAATCTGACGACCACCCTGCAGACGGAGTCCGCCTTTAAGGAGTTTTTTTTTGTAATAGTTGTTGTGTTTTGCTTTCTGTCTGTTAAAGGACAGGGTAAAAGATCAGAGACAGAAATAATATGGTTTACGAATTTAGTGACTACAACCTGTTAGCAGCCTTTAATCACCAGATATCAGATTTTTCCTAGCTGGACCTTAGTTGTCCTATCGCACACTACTAACATTTACAAATCAGTCATCTGAGATGTATCTTTAAAAGAACTACTGATTTGTTCACAGTTGCCCCTGAAATTCGTAAAATCGTGCTTTTCCACATATTTTGCAATAATTCGGCATGTATTTGGTCTTGTCAGCAGTCACATGCTTGCAGTTGAAGGAAGGAATTATGTCAGGTGCCGGCCTTTTGAATATGTTCTTTCAATGTTTTTACATATTTGTCTTTTGTTGCCCAACATTAAAATTTGAAAAAGGGAATATGTTATGGTAAATTCATTTCGTCATTCCCCTAAGGGAACATTTACATTGGTTTCACAACGATGTCTGCATGTACATTTTATTCGTTGCAGTTCAGCTTTATGACGAGTCTGTAAATATTCTAGGCTAGAAAAGGAATTGACATCATGAGCATCGATCTATGCAAGTCTGACCACCCGACCCCCTTAGTCGCTTCTTATGATAAGCATCGGGTGCTGAAGAGGAGTGGGGTTGGGTAACGTGGTTGTTGAAACTGAAGGAAAGTAGCGGAAGTACACAACTACCTCCAGAGTTTTAAGTATTTCAAAATAATTACATTTTTTCATTTGTGTTTGGATCATCACATCATTCGAGTTCTTCTTCTTTCTAGTGGTTAAAGCTTTCGCTCGTCAAGCTGAAGACCCGGGTTCGATTCCCCATATGGGTACAATGTGTGAAGCCCATTTCTTGTGTCTCTCGTCCTGATATTGCTGGAATATTGCTAAATGCGGTGTAGAATTCCTTACAATCTTTTTCCAGGCGATTCAATAGTCCATACTCCAGTCAACCCTTTTAATTAGAAATAGGTATATTTCTTGAACATGTTCCTGGATTCGGTCCGCTCTCACCACCTCGGGTGTCCGGTCCTTGTTTCGCATATTGACCTCGTCAAGAGTAACTTCGAGGTTTTTTTTAATAAATTATCCTTTAAAGTTTACGAAGCCTTGAAACCGTCTCTTGTTTTATTACAGTAGCCTTGCGGCAAACCGTGAGACGCTAAGACCAGGGGCCATCTTGATTTCTCGAAGACTAGTCTCAGTATTCATCACGTGACACGTCAATGCTGATTGTCAGTTGTTTGGGGGTACATGTTCAAATGTATTTTTTGTCATTGCGGATAAACCAATGGACCAAAAACCAAAAACCAAAGAAGCTAAGGCTGCAATGTGGTCGCATTCTGTTGCATACCACAGTTACGGTATTTACACTCGACACTTAGATGAACATACGTATTGTTGCCAGTATTAATTCAGTTCACTCACTGTACGTGTGTGGACACAAGGGGGCGTTCAGGTCAGTACCTGGTGACACCACCCCTTGCAGCCGGCACTGCTCGACGCCGCCTCGGAAGGGATTGCACAAGTCGTCGGATTTTTGTTTAGTGAATTCTTTGCCATTCCTCCTGCAACGCGTTGGTAAGTTCTGCAAGTTTCTGAGGACGATGGTGACGTTTGCGGACGCGTTGATCAAGTTCCTCCCATAGATACTCGATCGGGTTCACATCAGCCGATATTGAAGACCAATGAAGGACATTGACGTTTGCATTGGCGAGATAGGCACCTGTTACATCCCTCAACAATCAATCGAATTCAATCCCAACCTGGACAGCGTGATTATCCCTATCAAAATCTGTGTAGTATACATATTGCTGTTGGCTATGGTAAGGTATTACCAGCTTGTTTCATAGCTCTGTTATATCCACCGTAGTCTGACTCACAGTCCCTCAACCACAATATTTTCCCTCCAGCCTTGCCCTCCCTGCAATGCTTAAGCCCTAAATGAAGCCAGATTTTCACAGGTTCTGAATCTCCGGTCTCCCGGGGACCTCCTTTTCAATAAATGGGTTTATTTGTTACAATCAAAATTATATATATTCAGAGACTATGCGTTAGTCTATATCGACCCCTCCTACGCTCAATACGGAAATTGTCCTGTTGGGGTAGCTGATAGTTTCAAACTGGTGAGAACATTAAACCTTTCAAACAATTTCAAATTATGGTGTAAAAATGACACAAAGTTATATTCTGACCAAAAATCAGGTATAATTTGTTTGAATATTTGTTATTTAAATGTTCAAAACCATAGATTCAAATACGCCGTTTGATAAAAGCGTGTTCAGGCGGATCGAACATCATGCAATGGCCATCACTGGATTCCCTGCAATACATAATTAACGATTCTAGGAATAGTATAATCGATAACTAACTGGAGTTGTGTCTGCATGCGTATTATCCACCCGTACTGCCCAACAAGTCACTGAGGGATTCGCCAACTGGATTTACGTGTGGTAACAATGTACTCAGGATCGGGGATCAGGAATTTCAGATCTTGGTGATGTTGGCATACCGAAATATATACCCAGCTTTTCCAGATGAAGTACCCGGCAGTGTTCAGCGTCTGACTAATGGGGATGAAGATGTTTCGTTGATTGGGTATTCCCAGACGAACAGCACATCCAGAGACCAAGATTCAGAGATTGTATTTAGGAACAACTGGGTTTTCCTTCGGTCCTCAGTAGGTAGCAGGGGTAAGTTTATTTTGCCAATTATTTGTCGTATTTACCTTAACTTTCTATTTATGGCACATGATTATTAGTATTTACGTAAATTTGTGGGTACATATAAAACGAGATCAGAATCAGCATTTGGAAGTTATCACGATCAGAATCAGCATTTGGATGTTATCAAATTTGAAACCTATAGTTCAAATACTATCGGCAGCTACAGTGATGAAAGCAAACGTGCTTGTTCTGTTGTCGGGTATGATTGAAAACCATATGTTTAGACCGTGTGATGTTGTTTTAATTTATTTTTTAAATTCTACTATTTAGTTCGTGTAATTGTGCCTGATTTCAAGATGTTTATAAGAAGAAAATAAAAATTAAGTTTTTACTAGAATTTCCAAATTAAACAAAAATCATTTACTCATTGCTTTGAATTTGCAGCGTTTCTGTCCTTGAATGAAAGCACACAAATATTCAGTGAACTGGCTCATCCGTGCACATCCGGTTCCCCGAGCCTCCAGGTAGATTTTCCACAAGACTTCTTCGGTGCCGAATCTGACAGCCAGGCTGACATGGTCGCCACCTTACAGGATCTCATCACCGCCATGAAAGAGGCCAAAACATCTGTAAACAGAGCCAATATAGCCCTGGTAGGTATGGTAATGATGATGACAGTGGGCGAAACAGGCACTGGCCAGCTGTTAAGTTATAATACACTTTTATATCATGCAAGACTATGGCCTGATAAAAATGTTCATCATATTAGCAGCTAAGGGACCGTTCATAATTTATTGCTAGGTGGGGTGATGATGATTTTTATGAAGAAGCATGTACAATGTGACTGACCTCCACCCCCTAAGATTTCTGTACAAAGTAAGTGACACCCCTGCATGTCGTGTACAAAATCAATGACGTCCCTCCCCCTTCCCATAATTTGTAAGCATATTTCTTAAATAGTTCTGTGTACAAAATTGCAGACCCCCCCCAACCCCTACCACCAAGAACAAAGTGGGAGACCCCCCTAAAATCATCAATTCTTCCAACCTAAGTGGACTACGGCATTCTTTAAAACAGGCATATTTTGCACTGTATGTAGCGCATGTTATGACCACTTGTCTACTGTAAGAATTCCAGACTACGACAAAGGTGAGTGGTCAAAACAACGTTTTTGAAATTAGTTCATGTTAGAAAGGAACATGTTCAAGGAATTTGAATGCAACTGGAAGCCAAATACATCCAGAGATGAAAGCCTTAAAATCTTTGTTGCCTTTGGCTGTGATAGGTTATTTGAACATACAGAAATTATTTCAAAACTTCAGACCTGTGTTTTCTTACTTGTTTTTGATGGTACTCTACCTGTTTGTAATCGTTTGCTTAGTTTTTACATTCAAATTACGGGCTAATGAAAAATTTTGTGGGCTTGTAACCTTCAGGCTACCCCGACTGGTTAGCAAAATTTGGAAACAATTTCGCACACTTGATGATGGTGATGATGATGTTGGATCATGTTCTACTTCTGTGTTGCAGAGGCGCAGCGATGAGTCGGCTCGCTTCAAACACTACTTCCAGGGGTCGCAAAGTGACGCAAATCCGGAAGTGTCGTCAGTATTCAAGTCATTTAAACAGGTTAGTACAAACACAGGGTTGATTCTAACAAACCTAAAAACAGAATCGAGACGACCAGAGATTCAACCCACAATTGGGTTTCCACACTTTGTCTGAGACGACTCGCCAACACTTGTCCTAACTTCAAAATGACGTATTCGGAGTGCTTGAAATTTATTTTAAAAATCCAAACATTTCAACATTTGTGCATTATAATCAGATCATTACTTTACCACGATGCCCACCGGCATAACCTCATCTCATACGTATCAATTCTGAGTTAAGTTTAATTTGAAGGACATCAAACTATAGTCATCTTTCTACTTCCAGAATATAAAAATCGACTACAACCAAACGTCGAAGATGTGGCTGAATTTGAATAGATTCCAGCAAATCGTGAATGTGCGCCATTCCACCCTTACCCAAGCCCTTACGAGATGCAAAGACAAGCTGGTCGTGGTTCTGTGTAAGCTTCAGACTGTGTTTCCGGAGGAGGACATGCCGATGGTTTCAGAGGATGACATTGGAGATCGCATGACCTTGGTTCAGTTTCGGAAATATTTCAGGAACACGATCAATCTGTACAAACATTATAAAGCACACTTCAAGAGACAAAATGTGAACTGTTAGACATGCGGTCTTCCGGTCCATATAATAAAATATCACGTCTTCTTTGAAATTAGTGGTGCTGCTTGTGGTCTCTGGCAGTCCGTTCGCAGTCAGAAACGCAAGTATGCTTTGTTTTGTGGTATTTCATTGTTTACATGAATATTTATCAGTAACGTAAAGTTATTAAAGAGGCACTATGCCTCAACTCAATCTGTCAGACGGGAGATAACCTTATCTCAGACGTGTACGTAGATGCAGTTTAAGATAAGATTAATAATATGATGTGTTTGTATATATATGAACACCCTCATGGGCGATTAGACCACCTAAATATACAGACTGTATAGACTATACGTAGAGCTGATTCTATGCAGCAAACTGGGCAAATGAAAGTGAAACAAAAGTTTGATGGATGCTAAAAGTGAAACAAACACGAAATACGATGCTTTTGAAACGGGTCTAATTAAAATTAATTAAAAATCTGATGTGGATAGAGTGCTCTTAGCTATGGCTCTATTTTCGAATTGGATGTTATGTTTTGGGCAAATTTTTGGTCAAATTCAAAGTGTTCTTCATTTGCCAGTCAGCGCGGCTCCGGTGTGAAACGTTATTGTCTGGCTCTTGTGGATTTGTGTCTTGATATTCAGAATATAATCATGTGTTTACGAATGTATATACTGAAACTTCGCGAACTCAGTTTCGACTGAGCAATGTCAATATGTAGAATTACGTTAAGAAAGGAGGGCCAATTCTATCGGGTCCATGTCCAACTGTACACCGAGTTAAAGGGAGATTGGGTTAACGAGGTTTCGCTATAATATATTTGAGAAAATCACGCTCCAGTTAGGAGCGTGGCATGTGTTACGAGAGATGAATCGAATATGACGTCAAAATAAGATACAATTGACAATGTTCTCCATTGTGATATATACTGAGGGTAACAAATAAGGGAACACCACATCATGGCAATGTTCCTTTGTTTATTCTCAGATTTCCTCCCGTAGCGCTATTCAAAGCTGATTATGAAAACTGGAAAATATTAAAGGAACGTTTTATTTTTCCTGTGTTCCTTTATTTGTTTCTCTCAGTATATATCTGGTAACTTGTACACGTCACCTGATTCATCGATCTCAAATGATGCCTTGAATTACAAGGATAATAATAAATCGACTATATTAGTCGGCCGTAAGCTGGTTATTATGAACCTATATCGATTCTGCACTTTTGTTTGTTATTTGCTGAGTCGTGTTGCTAAAAATATTTTCAGGAATCACCGTAAACTAAATGTTTCTTCCTATTACGCTGTTTCAATGCTTGTGAATGTTGTAAAAAAAATTATATAATGTTCCTTATTACGAAGGACAATATCCGAATATTTTGTTATGTAAAAACTCGATCATATATATATTTTCTCTTATAGTCTAACTTGTTATATGTTGTTAGAAGGTAATAACGATACAATCACCACAGGATAACTATACAACCCATCGTTTTTTGCCATTAAAAGATTGAAAATACAAGAGAAGTTGATGTGTCCTTTGTCAACACAAACATGTTTGTATTTATTTGATATGTATATTTTTATATATTTTATAAATATTGTTATAACAATCGCCATTATACACCCGAAATGTCGGTCATACTGTATGAATTAACTGATAGAAAATAATTATTAAACAATTTTAATCACTTTCAATTATCAAAGTATGAACAGTGGACCGATGAGTGTCGTATCGGGGTGATTAGCCCAGTCCTCAATTTTTACATCCTGTGCCATTGTAATGTCGCCATTGTTGTGTGTGCAGTTAGAATAAAACTAGATGAAAGAGACCTTGTTCTTTTTATTACGTCACTGCGTGAGTTGGGTTCAAGGTTGGTCCATTATGTCACGGCATGTTAGCTAGCTGATGGGGGAGGAGAGCCTAAAATGATGCAGGTCTACCCCAGCTAACAATTCCACATTGTCACAACATTATGTTTCCGTTGTTGAAACGTTACCCCGTGAAGATCCGGGTTAGAATTGGTCTTCAGTAACCCATGCTTGTCGTAAGAGGCAACTAACGGGATCGGGTGGTCAGACTCGCTGACTTGGTTGACACGTGTCATCGTATCCCAAATGCCTAGATTGATGCTCATGCTGTTGATCACTGGATTGTCTGGTTCACACTTGATTATTTACACACCGCTGCCATATAGCTGGAGTATTGCAGAGTGCAGCGTATTGACCTGAGTATAATAAGGGTTTTTTGGAGTTGTTGGTTTTGAAGTTACAGCATTTCTTCTTTAGTTGAAAAATATCGGAAACCTCCATATTTCTGCAGAAATACATTGAGTGAAACAGTGGCAAGATATACATAACGAATACTGGGTAACGAAAACGAATACTTGGTAACGAATATACGAATATTAGGTAACGAATACGAATATTTGCTAACGAATACGAATAGTGGGTAACGAATATACGAATATTAGGTAACGAATATACGAATATTAGGTAACGAATACAAATAGTGGGTAACAAATATACGAATATGAGGTAACGAATACGAATAGTGGGTAACAAAATACAATAGCAAGTCAACAGTTGATACATTATTTAATATACACTAAACGCCAAAAGAAACGTTACCCTCCTTCCTTAATGACGGAGGTACCTATCTACAGCTGGCGTTGTAATGCGTGGACGTCCACTTCTTGGTCTGTCTACGGGGACCCCAGACTGTCTGAAGCCCTGAATAAGTCTTACAAGCGTGATACGATGGCATCCGAGGCGTTGGCAACAGCATTGTATGTCGACCCCCATCTACACCATTACAATTGCTCTTTCTCTCTTTCAGCTGTTAATCGTGGCATATTTCTCGTAGTTGTGTATCATATCATGTATTCTAGGCCCTCTTTATACCCTAGAGATTCATTCTACATGTGAAATGGATGTAAATACTGCTTGCATAATGCTGCTTTTTGGCGATTGATATTGCTTTGTGTAAACAGAAAATGGAAAAATGTTACTTTGCAAGCAAAAATGTTAACAAAGATAATTTTAGATGTTCCTAAACATTTTTTCACAATATCAAAGACACGTTTTACCTGTATTCAATAATGCAAATTAGCAGAAAATGTTTTAAAAGACTGAAATCATAGGAATGGTTATTTTACAATTTTACACACTCTACAACAGTTGTTTCTTGTTTTAATATTTGTAGAGGAAAAATGGTGACTTTAAATGGTTTATCTTTGTCTCAAACCAGAAATATATTTCAACTTATTAGTTTATTTCGGCATGAACGAAAATAGGACAATTTAACTCTTCTGAAAAAGATGCATTTCACCTAAATATGAATGCATTTGAGAATTTCTTTTCTTGATTTGCATAAAGCTGTGTTGTTAAGCTTTCTTGTAGCTAATACCTTCTAACATATCTTTGATAGTTTTTAAGTAATTCATAAATGTAGGAGGGTAACGTTTCTTTTGGCGTTCAGTGTATAATAACAATAACAAAGTAAATTGTTGACATGTTTTGACCGTGTTGACAGTGTTGGTTTATAGCTGGCTCAGGAATTGGCCATACATTGTGGATGGCTGACTAGATGTCACAGTATAGTGTGAGTGGTGAAGGGTTGTTACTCAGATTTATCACAGTTGTATGGCTGACTAGATGTCACAATATAGTGTGAGAGGTGGAGGGTTGTTACTCAGATTTATCACAGTTGTATGGCTGACTAGATGTCACAATATAGTGTGAGAGGTGGAGGGTTGTTACTCAGATTTATCACAGTTGTATGGCTGGTCCTGAAAGTTGACAATCCGCAGCCTAAATATATACATCTCTCATATCAACGTTGTTCAAATATTTAAGTATAAATAAATATGGAATATTCAAAATATAAGTTCAAATATCTTTACAGAGTTGTGCAGCTTGAAGTTTTGGAAACTGATGAATTGCGTATATTCTTAAGCAGATAAGTAAGTTTGTGAGAATATTATATGAATAAAGATTGCCTTTACTGCTGTCTCTGTCAACAAATACTCCGCCAAGCACTGATGCCATGGAACCAAACACGCTGGACCACTGTTTTCAGTGCACAGGTCAGGCGTGCACTGATCAGATGTTTGGCCGTTGGCCTGGTGATGGGCGCAGGAGGCAGACATAATCTTGAAGTTCTAGGACTGCAGCTTTATGCTATAGAACATCGTACTGCCATTAGACTTGCAGTGAAGCGAGTTCATGGCATTTTGACGTCATCGGGTTTTGACGTCATAGCATTGAGTCATGTCATGTTGTAGAATTATAGAACAGAATATTGCTGGAGTTCTACACAAGTCTAAGTCGGAGACTGTCTGACCTTTTCATGAAATTTGAGAAAATGCATTCCTCGAAATCGAAATCGATATTAAAAACTTTGAGGTTGATAGATGGGATAGTTCCGGGTTTTTTTTCGTTTATTGTTTTTTATAAGAAAAGCTACTGGGTTAAAACTCTGAAGGAATAATATTTCATAATTCATTCAGCATATCATACTAAGTTCTGTCTAAAACACTTATAGTTTCCACGTTCGCGATTTCGTGACAGTGTATATATTTTGTTGCTTCATGGCAGGAGCTTCAACATAACTCAATTTGGTAATTGTGATATTTACGTAATTATATTAACCGAGCTAGTTATCTGGTATATGTTTATTGAGATTTAGTTTTGCACATCGTTTCCGATTAATACTTTTTTATTTATTTTTCTTATGCTTGTGAATGTTACAATTACTTGGTATTTGGACAAATGTCCATATTTAGATCGAGTATTCGAGTGAGACTAAAAGAGCAACTTCATCTCTGCATATGACATCAAATCTCACCCCAATACATGACATCAAGGTGTTCACTGTTATGTTTTGTCTCTGATTTGTGTGTAACGAGGTCACAGGTCGGGCGTGTTCTGGTCAGCTGTTTGGCCGTTGGCCAGGTGATGGGCGCAGGAGGACAGACATACTCTTGAAGTTCTAGGACTGCAGCTTTATGCTATATAAAGAATCTCACCCGAGTTTCTTTTGATATCAAATTTATCACTACAAGTTGATAAAGTTACAAATATCCTAGGCTTGATGGAGATATTTTTACTTTCATCAACGAGTGTAGATATATTTGATATTAGAAAACACGAGGGTGAAATTCTATTTATCATCAAATATCACTCTTCACTAGTCATTCACTAGTTTTCAGTGAAAAATATCTCTGAACATCGTACTGCCATTAGACTTGCAGAGCAGCGATTTTATGGCATTGTGACGTCATCGGGTTTTGACGTCATAGCATTGAGTCATGTATTTGATGACGTCAGGGCATTGTACAAAATCTACTGTGAAGCCGATATCATATGGAGATATCGTTTGATCTCACACAAGGAGATATCTCCTGTGGAACACAGTTTGGGATGATAGTTAGAGAATCTCACCCAAGTGTCTTCTGATATCAATTATATCAACACGAGTTGATAAAGTTA